>CM049371.1:38412519-38447519 GCA_026937815.1 Etheostoma perlongum
AGTCTGTCCACCAGAGGACGCTCTACAACGTCCCTGTTAGTGATGGTGTTGCATAGTCTGTCCACCAGAGGACGCCTACAACGTCCCTGTTAGTTAGTGATGGCGTTGCATAGTCTGTCCACCAGAGGACGCCTACAACGTCCCTGTTAGTGATGGTGTTGCATAGTCTGTCCACCAGAGGACGCTCTACAACGCCCCAATGTCCACCAGAGGACGCCTACAACGTCCCTGTTAGTAATGGTGTTGCATAGTCTGTCCACCAGAGGACGCTCTACAACGTCCCTGTTAGTGATGGCGTTGCATAGTCTGTCCACCAGAGGACGCTCTACAACGTCCCCGTTAGTAATGGTGTTGCATAGTCTGTCCACCAGAGGACGCTCTACAACGTCCCTGTTAGTGATGGCGTTGCATAGTCTGTCCACCAGAGGACTCTCTACAACGTCCCCGTTAGTGATGGCGTTGCATAGTCTGTCCACCAGAGGACGCTCTACAACGTCCCAGTTAGTGATGGCGTTGCATAGTCTGTCCACCAGAGGACGCTCTACAACGTCCCTGTTAGTGATGGCGTTGCATAGTCTGTCCACCAGAGGACACTCTACAACGTCCCTGTTAGTGATGGTGTTGTCTGTCCACCAGAGGACGCTCTACAACGTCCCTGTTAGTGATGGTGTTGTCTGTCCAGCAGAGGACGCTCTACTACGTCCCTGTTAGTGATGGTGTTGCATAGTCTGTCCACCAGAGGACGCTCTACAATGTCCCTGTTAGTGATGGCGTTGCATAGTCTGTCCACCAGAGGACGCTCCATGTTTAAGTTTCATATCTTAAGGTTGTATATTTTATTTATCAGAACTTTAATATATTTTGATGTTCAGTTGTGACAATTTAACAAGTACTTTCATATTATTTTAGTGAGAACTCATAAATAACTACAAATAACTAATACATAATAATAATAATAATAATAATAATAATAATAATAATAATAATAATAATAATAAAAACAATTATACTTAATAACAATAAGTGCACCCTGCACAATTGGTCTACTCACATTTTATCATTACTATTTAAGTAGTTGCACATTTTAGTATTCCCAAATTGTATATATTCAAATATTAGTTCTTGTATTTAATCCTATTATTATTTCATGTATATTGCATGTATGTATATTGTATCTTAGTATTTCATTATATTTATATTTTGTGCTGTGTGACTGATTTTGCTGCTGGAGCACTATAATTTCCCATTTTATCTATCTATCTATCTATCTATCTATCTATCTATCTATCTATCTATCTATCTATCTATCTATCTATCTATCTAAATAAAGTCAGATGTGGGTGGTGAGTTCAGGAGAAGTGATGCTGAAAGAGGAAAACTGATCTATAACTTGATTTTTCTGGCACTGGTGTATATTTACTCCAAGCTGTGTGTGTGTGCGCGTGCGCGCGTGTGTGTGTGTGTGTTGGTGCAATTAAGTTCTTTTTAATTTCTTCCACCCACGCAGCAGCAGCAGCCATATAAATGTAAATAAATACAGATAGTCCTCCGTTGCGGTGTGTGTTCATGCGTGTGATTGTCGTCCACACAACAGATGTCGGAGCTCTAACTCGACAATAACTCGCTCCTCAGACTAATGATCCGCGCCGAGATAAATAGATGAAGAGTTCAAAACCCGAGAGCCGAGATGAAGAAGAAAACTTTTCTGTCCGTGGCGGAGAACCATATGTTCACTCACACTGAAAATGCAATATTGACTCGAGATCCCGCCGCGATTAGAGGGCTCTCCACGGGAAAACGAGTCAGCGATGCTCCGTAATGAAAAGCTCAGAGGGAGAGGGGACACTGAGATTGATTCACTCAGATCAGCTCACCTCTGTTTTTCAATTTCACTCAATATGATCATGGATATGAATGTTTGCAGAGGCCTCTCTCTCGCTCCATCAGTTCATCCACCCGGCGCTGCACGCATCCCAAATCAATGCGCGTTCCCTGTAGAGCAACACCGTCGGCTCACAGTGGGTTAGGACGGCCTCCCGCAGCCAGGGAGGGAACCTGGTCTGGATGTGATACGTGCCACAGATTAACCCTCGTCTCGTCTTCCCGTCAAAATAGAAAATCAACACTTTTGTTGACGCTTTATATCAATGTTTTTAACTTTTTTCTTACGTGTTTGTCCCTTTTTTTTTCCAATGTTTTTGTCACTCTTTTGACGTTTTCAACACTACGTAACACTAACTTATTAACTTTAGTTTTACAGTTATTTTTGGAATTTATGGTCAATAAACCTCATTTATAGGAAATTATACCTAATGTTTGAGTTAGAAAAGCAGAAATTAGGAATTATTGAGACTAAAATGAAAGGAATGGATGTTGATGATAATCACAGACTGGAATATGTCAACTTTTACTCAATACTATTTCAAAAACACTTCCATTTGTTTTACAATGCTATAAAATTGAATAAGACGCCCCAAAATTAATGAAAGTAGAGATTTGTACTTGGCAAAGAGCGTTGGGTGGAATCAATCATGTTATTTTGGGGAATTAAAAAGAACATTGATATAGGACAACATGAGGACAAATGAGGGCAACATGAGGACAACATGGGGACAACATGGGGACAACATGAGGACAACATGAGGACAACATGAGGGCAACATGAGGGCAACATGAGGGCAACATGAGGGCAACATGAAGACAAAATGGGGACAACATGAGGACAACATGAAGACAACATGAGGGCAACATGAGGGCAACACAAGGACAACATGAGGGCAACATGAGGACAACATGAGGGCAACATGAGGGCAACATGAGGGCAACAAGGGGACAACATGAAGGCAACATGAGGCCAACATGCAGACAACATGAGGGCAACATGAGGACAACATGAGGACAACATGAGGATAACATGAAGACAACATGAGGGCAACATGAGGGCAACAGGAGGACAACATGAGGGCAACAGGGGGAAAACATGAAGACAACATGGGGACAACATGAAGACAACATGGGGACAACATGAAGACAACATGAGGACAACATGAAGACAACATGGGGACAACATGAAGACAACATGGGGACAACATGAAGACAACATGAGGACAACACCCAAAGTGATAAAAACATTTGTGCCTTTTAAAAGGAATTAATTTTGAGTGCCCTAGTACGTATACACACTGCATGTGAACTTATGCTTCATGTGGGCAGTCTCTATTCTTTGGGAGTTTCAACTTGCATCTCTGTGAATGAGAGCAACTCTGTGTCTATAGAAACAACAAGAGGTTGTCACCGTCCATAAAAGGACATTGATTCAGTAGCCAGAATATCACCGTCCCAGTGGACATGGTGTCGACATCAACACTGTAATGTAGTTCTCTAAAATCCAGCTTCCTGCTGCAGTGAGTCAGCGACATTTTAAGGAAATATTTCAGCATAATGGAGTGATGTAATACACATTTTGAATGATGAATCCGTTTGAACTTCAACCTGAGTCTTTCTGCTTCCACTTCAGTTAGTCATTACCCAGAATGCCTTCTGACTACCTCCGGAGGATGGGATTTAATGTGTTGTTTTCAGCTCTGGGGTTGGTACAGGACAGCATGGGTGGGCTGATGGAAAAATGAAAAACACGGCTGCATAGAATCTATGAAGCTGCAGCGCATTCTGGTCCGTTTCCACAGGGGTGGGGGGTCCGGGTCCGGGTCCGGGTTCGAACCTATCAGTAGTGACTTGCTCAAGAGCGAAACATAAAGAGGATTAAGTCATGAGAGAAATTAAAAAGTCAATTTTCAATAAGGGTCAGCTTGTCGCCTTGTGAGTGGTTCCAAAATAATGTATGCATTTTTTTTCATATATAGGAACTACTCTACACATAGGACATGCATGGTGTCCACTTAATTTAATTTATTAGTTTATTTGACAGGGACAGTGTACGTCGATCAACATCGCTGCTAATGCAGCAGAATTAGCCAAAAGGCTGTTTTTCATCCGCTGTCCCCGGACACGTCTTAAAATCGTCTCCCTAAAAAAGAACAACAAGAAGAAGAAGAAGATTACTTCCTGCGGACTCTGCGCTGAAAGCTCCCTTGTTGTTATGTTAACTACATTTCACGTTTTTGTCCCTTTTTTTCAATGTTTTGTCCCTTTTTTTCAATGTTTTGTCCCTTTTTTTGACATTTAACACTACGCAAAACTAACTAACTAACTTCAGTTTTACAGTTATTTATGGAATTTATGGTCAAATGAGGGCAACATGAGGGCAACATGGGGACAACATGGGGACAACATGGGGACAACATGGGGACAACATGAGGACAACATGAGGGCAACATGAGGACAACATGGGGACAACATGGGGACAACATGAGGACAACATGAGGGCAACATGAAGACAACATGGGGACAACATGGGGACAACATGGGGACAACATGAGGACAACATGAGGGCAACATGAGGACAACATGGGGACAACATGAGGACAACATGAGGACAACATGGGGTCAACATGAGGACAACATGAGGACAACATGGGGACAACATGAGGACAACATGAGGGCAACATGGGGACAACATGAGGACAACATGAAGACAACATGAGGGCAACATGGGAACAACATGAGGACAACATGAGGACAACATGAGGGCAACATGAAGACAACATGAGGGCAACAGGGGGACAACATGAAGACAACATGGGAACAACATGAGGGCAACATGAGGGCAACAAGGGGACAACATGAAGGCAACACGGGGCAAAACATGAGGGCAACAAGGACAACATGAGGACAACATGAGGATAACATGAAGACAACATGAGGGCAACATGAGGGCAACATGAGGGCAACATGTGGACAACATGAAGACAACATGAGGGCAACATGGGAACAACATGAGGACAACATGAGGACAACATGGGACAACATGAGGGCAACATGGACAACATGCAACAGGGGAAAACATGAATGGGGACAACATGAGGACAACATGAGGACAACATGAAGACAACATGAGGACAACACCCAAAGTGATAAAAAACATTTGTGCCTTTTAAAAGGAATTAATTTTGAGTGCCCTAGTACGTATACACACTGCATGTGAACTTATGCTTCATGTGTCTGCCAGTCTCTATTCTTTGGGGGGTTTCACTTGCATCTCTGTGAATGAGAGCAACTCTGTGTCTATAGAAACAAGCTCTGCAGGAGGTTGTCACCGTCCATAAAAGGACATTGATTCAGTAGCCAGAATATCACCGTCCCAGTGGACATTGTGTCAACATCAACACTGTAATGTAGTTCTCTAAAATCCAGCTTCCTGCTGCAGTGAGTCAGCGACATTTTAAGGAAATATTTCAGCATAATGGAGTGATGTAATACACATTTTGAATGATGAATCCGTTTGAACTTCAACCTGAGTCTTTCTGCTTCCACTTCAGTTAGTCATTACCCAGAATGCCTTCTGACTACCTCCGGAGGATGGGATTTAATGTGTTGTTTTCAGCTCTGGGGTTGGTACAGGACAGCATGTGTGGGCTGATGGAAAAATGAAAATAGAATCTATGAAGCTGCAGCGCATTCTGGTCCGTTTCCACAGGGGTGGGGGGTCCGGGTCCGGGTCCGGGTTCGAACCTATCAGTAGTGACTTGCTCAAGAGCGAAGACAAAAAGAGGATTAAGTCATGAGAGAAATTAAAAAGTCGCATTTTCAATAATCTGCGCGTCAGCTTGTCGTCTTGTGAGTGGTTCCTAAAATAATGTATGCATGTTTTTTTCATATATAGGAACTACTCTACATATAGGACATGCATGGTGTCCACTTAATTTAATTTATTAGTTTATTTGACAGGGACAGTGTACGTCAATCAACATCGCTGCTAATGCAGCAGAATTAGCCAAAAGGCTGTTTTTCATCCGCTGTCCCCGGACACGTCTTAAAATCGTCTCCCTAAAAAAGAACAACAAGAAGAAGAAGATTACTTCCTGCGGACTCTGCGCTGAAAGCTCCCTTGTTGTTATGTTAACTACATTTCACGTTTTTGTCCCTTTTTTTCAATGTTTTGTCACTTTTTTTGACATTTAACACTACGCAAAACTAACTTATTAACTTTAGTTTTACAGTTATTTATGGAATTTATGGTCAATAAACCTCATTTATAGGAAATTATACTTAATGTTTGAGTTAGAAAAGCAGAAATTAGGAATTATTGAGACTAAAATTAAAGGAATGGATGTTGATGATAATCACAGACTGGAATATGTCAACTTTTACTCAATACTATTTCAAAAACACTTCCATTTGTTTTACAATGCTATAAAATTGAATAAGACGTCCCAAAATTAATGAAAGTAGAGATTTGTACTTGGCAAAGAGCGTTGGGTGGAATCAATCATGTTATTTTGGGGAATTAAAAAGAACATTGATATAGGACAACATGGGGACAACATGAGGACAACATGGGGACAACATGAGGACAACATGTGGATAACATGAGGACAACATGAGGACAACATGAGGACAACATGGGGACAACATGGGAACAACATGGGGACAACATGAGGACAACATGAGGACAACATGAAGAGAACATGAGGACAACATGAGGACAACATGAGGACAACATGAGGACAACATGGGGACAACATGAGGACAACATGGGGACAACATGGGAACAACATGGGGACAACATGAGGACAACATGTGGATAACATGAGGACAACATGAGGACAACATGAGGACAACATGGGGACAACATGGGAACAACATGGGGACAACATGAGGACAACATGAGGACAACATGAAGAGAACATGAGGACAACATGAGGACAACATGAGGACAACATGAGGACAACATGGGGACAACATGAGGACAACATGGGGACAACATGGGAACAACATGGGGACAACATGAGGACAACATGAGGACAACATGAGGACAACATGAGGACAACATTAAGACAACATGAGGGCAACATGAGGACAACATGAGGACAATATGGGGACAAAATGAGGACAACATGAGGACAACATGAGGACAACATGAAGACAACATGAAGACAACATGAAGACAACGGGCATACTGAACCAATTAATCACCCCAAAACAGAAGCAATTTCATACTTTGTTTTCTTAAAGATTATTTTTTTAGGCCTTTATATTTATACATAGGACAGCTGAAGACGAGGGGGGGATGACATGCAGCGAAGGGTTGGAGTCGAACCTGCGGCCCCCCCTTTTACCAAGTGTGTGTGTGTGTGTGTGTAGAAGCACCAGAGACACGAAATAACCCCCAAAATCACAGAAAAAGAGATTTCTTTCATAATATGGGCCCTTTAAAAGGTTGCATCTTCATTCCTCGACTCACACACTGATGGTTTCTCAGTGTAAGGTTCCCCATGTGCGTTCTTGCTTTGACTCCCTTTATTTAATTAATTATTTAGTTATGGCGTTGGAATAGCGCGTTAAGACGGGAACACAACATTTCCTGCCTCCTCTGTCCTCCGTGCGACTGTCTCCCAACACCTCTTCACGCCTCTCTTCACACATCCCTTCCGCCCGCGCTCACCCACACATGTGGAGAAGACGGTTTGACATTTGCGTGTCTGCGAGGGCGACGCTGCGTCGGTATTGTGCGACAGAAGGCCAACATTATTCAACACACACAGAGTTACAGTGGGGTCCCGCAGCCGTGACCTTTCTGCCCCTTCACAGCGGTGAAGGACGATGAACGGCTTTCAGAAAATCCATTTGGGTAAAAAGAAATCTAAGGACCCCCGACACGGTCTGAATAAAAGGAAAGTGTTTCTTTACACATCTCACAATAAACCGCTTTTACTCTGCACTCATTCACAGAAAGGTTGGCAGGAGACAGTTAAAAAGGTAGTTTGATATTTTATTTTCCTCTTTATCTCGCCTAAACTCTACTTTCTTTGTTTCTTCTTGTTTTTATATACTAAATCTTACTATCCCATGTCTTTTTTATTGTAACTCCAGGTGACGAAAAGGCGCCAAAAGGCGATAACAAGGCAACAAAAAGGCGACAAAAAGGTAACCAAAAGGCGACAAAAAGGCGACAAAAAGGTAACCAAAAGGCGACAAAAAGGCGACAAAAAGGTAACCAAAAGGCGACAAAAAGGCGACAAAAAGGCAACCAAAAGGCGACCAAAAGGCGACAAAAAGGCGACAAAAAGGTAACCAAAAGGCGGCCAAAAGGCGACAAAAAGGCGACCAAAAGGCGGCCAAAAGGCGACAAAAAGGTAACCAAAAGGCGACAAAAAGGCGACAAAAAGGCGACAAAAAGGCGACAAAAAGGCGACAAAAAGGTAACCAAAAGGCGGCCAAAAGGCAACCAAAAGGCGAAAAAAAGGCGACAAAAAGGTAACCAAAAGGCGACAAAAGGCGGCCAAAAGGCGGCGAAAAGGCGGCGAAAAGGCGACCAAAAGGCGACAAAAAGGCGACCAAAAGGCGGCGAAAAGGCGACAAAAAGGCGACAAAAAGCGACAAAAAGGCGACCAAAAGGCGGTGAAAAGGCGACAAAAAGGCGACAAAAAGGCGACAAAAAAGGCAAAAAAATTAAAAGGCAAAAAGGCGACAAAAAGGCGACAAAACAAAAACAAAAGGCGATAAAAAAAGGCTTAAAAAAGGACAAAAAAGGCAACAAAAAGCGAATAAAGAGGCAAAAAATTAAAAGGCGACTTAAAAAGGCTTAATTAAAAGGCGACAAAAAGGACTTAATTAAAAGGCGACCAAAAGGCGCGACAAAAGGCGACAAAAAAGGCGACAAAAAGGCGTGGCGACCAAAAGGCGGCTTAAAAGGCTAATCAAAAAGGCGACAAAAAGGCGACAAAAAGGCGACAAAAAGGCGACAAAAAGGCGACAAAAAGGCTTAAAAAGGCTTAATAAAAAAGGCGACAAAAGGCGACAAAAAGGCGGCAAAAAGGCGACAAAAGGCGAAAAAAGGACAAAAAAGCGACAAAAAGGCAACAAAAAAGGCGACAAAAAGGCAACTAAAAAAAGGCTACGACAAAGAGGCTTAAAAAAGGCTTAACAAAGAGGCGACTAAAAGGCGACCAAAAGGCGGCGAAAAGGTGACCAAAAGGCGGCAAAAAGGCGATAAAAAGGCGGCAAAAAGGCAACAAAAAGGCGACAAAAAGGCGTTGATGGTGGAGGTAAATATTCTGAAAAGGACAAGTTTTTGTTATTGAACAACTACACACATTACACACACTACACACATAAGACACTGGGCCTTTAAAGTAAACTCACTGTTACTGTTTCCATTCCACATGTCTTCCTGTCTGCTTCTAACTACTAACCAAACCCATTTCTCCCACTTTTGTGGTCTCATTTGAACGCACCGCGGGGATTTCCCAACATTTCATCAGCCCAGGTTGGTTTCATCAGCGCAGCTCAGACCTACTGCAGCCTGAAACAGACAGGTGTGTGTGTGTGTGTGTGTCTTTCTGTGTGTGTGTGTGTGTGTGTCTTTGTGTGTGTGTGTGTCTTTGTGTCTGTGTGTCTTTCTGTGTGTGTGTCTTTGTGTGTGTGTGTGTCTTTGTGTCTGTGTGTGTGTGTGTGTGTCTTTCTGTGTGTGTGTCTTTGTGTGTGTGTCTTTGTGTGTGTGTGTGTGTCTGTGTGTGTGTCTTTCTGTGTGTGTCTTTGTGTGTGTTTGTGTGTGTCTGTGTGTGTGTGTCTTTCTGTGTGTGTGTGTGTGTGTGTGTGTCTTATTGTGTGTGTGTGTGTGTGTGTGTCTTTGTGTGTGTGTGTCTTTCTGTGTGTGTGTCTTTTTGTGTGTGTGTGTGTGTGTGTGTGTCTGTGGGTGTGTGAGACTGGACTCATCTTAGATACTTTTCTATGTAGGTGTGTACATACAGTACATGTGTATGTATGTACTGTATGTATGTACTGTATGTATGTATGTATGTATGTATGTATGTATGTACTGTATGTATGTATGTATGTATGTATGTATGTATGTATGTATGTACTGTATGTATGTATGTATGTATGTATGTATGTATGTATGTATGTATGTATGTATGTATGTATGTATGTATGTATGTATGTATGTATGTATGTATGTATGTATGTATGTATGTATGTATGTATGTATGTATGTACTGTATGTATGTATGTATGTATGTATGTATGTATGTACTGTATGTATGTATGTATGTATGTATGTATGTATGTATGTACTGTATGTATGTACTGTATGTATGTATGTATGTATGTATGTATGTATGTATGTATGTATGTATGTATGTATGTATGTATGTACTGTATGTATGTATGTATGTATGTATGTATGTATGTATGTATGTATGTATGTATGTATGTATGTATGTATGTATGTATGTATGTATGTATGTATGTATGTACTGTATGTATATTATTTATTTATTTATTTGCTGGTGGGGGGGGTATGGGTGATTTTGATGTATATGTGTATATTTATGATGCATGTTTTTAATTTTTTACATTTTACATCCCCTCAAGCTGTTTTGTTAACTGTTTGTCTAATTGTGAATATACTGTGTGTATAAATATGTACTGTGTGTATAAATATATATATTTTTGCCTTTAAGGAGAACTTCTTCTTCTCCATATGTTACATTTGCATTCCCATTATCGTAATTAACGACACATTAGCGCTCATCATATCCGTCATGCGGTCCATTAGCCCCCCATCATGTTGCCATGGCGCACAGAGAACAGGAAGTGGGAAACGATGAAAGCAAAGTGAACGCGAGCGGAGGATCATTGAACAATGGAGATGTCAGGATGACACACTTATTGTGTATTTCTGCTCCAGACGCACAACTCACCCCGACATCTGAGCACATTATAACGTTTGTTGACTTTTTCTGAGCCTTTTGATATTTTTGTGGGCTAGTCCCCAAATTTTCAAAGCTTTACATTTTTTGAAAGTTTTGTCACATTATTATTATTATTTTTTTTTTTTTACATTTGATCACATTTCAATCACTTTTATAGATATTTATATATATTTTTTTAAACCATGTCCATGTTTAGTGTGAAGGGAACTAATAACTAATTCAGAGATTTCATGGAAGGAATGACTTATTAATGGCAATTATTTAAAAATAAAGATCGTATTTGCACCATCTCAGCCTTTTTTGGACATCAGAAATTTGCAAATCTGCAGCAATGTGCAGAACAACAAAAATATGGAGTTTTTTGAAAATGAAACCATGGAAACCTATTCTTGGGACTTGGTCTTGACTTGGACTCAAACTTCTTTTGATTCGGTCTTGACTCGGACTCAAACCTCTTTTGATTCGGTCTTGACTCGGACTCGAACCTCTTTGGACTCGGTCTTGACTCGGACTCGAACCTCTTTGGACTCGGTCTTGACTCGGACTAAAAACCTCTTTGGACTCGGTCTTGACTCGGACTAAAAACCTCTTTGGACTCGGTCTTGACTCGGACTCAAACCTCTTTGGACTCTGACTTGACTCGGACTCAAACCTCTTGGGACTCGGCCTTGACTCGGACTCGAATCTCTTTGGACTCGGTCTTGACTCGGACTCAAACCTTTTTAGACTCGGTCTTGACTCAGACTTGAACCTCTTTGGACTCGGTCTTGACTCAATCTCGAACCTCTTGGGACTTGGTCTTGACTCAAACTCGAACATCTTGGGACTTGGTCTTGACTCGGACTCAAACCTCTTTTGATTCGGTCTTGACTCGGACTCAAACCTCTTTTGATTCGGTCTTGACTCGGACTCAACCCTCTTTGGACTTGGTCTTGACTCGGACTCGAACCTCTTGGGACTTGGTCTCGACTTGGACTCAAACCTCTTTTGATTCGGTCTTGACTCGGACTCAAACCTCTTTGGACTCGGTCTTGACTCTGACTCAAACCTCTTTGGACTCGGTCTTGACTCTGACTCAAACCTCTTTGGACTCGGTCTTGACTCGGACTCGAACCTCTTGGGACTTGGTCTTGACTTAGACTCAAACTTCTTTTGATTCGGTCTTGACTCGGACTCAAACCTCTTTTGATTCGGTCTTGACTCGGACTCGAACCTCTTTGGACTCGGTCTTGACTCGGACTCAAACCTCTTTGGACTCGGTCTTGACTCGGACTAAAAACCTCTTTGGACTCGGTCTTGACTCGGACTCAAACCTCTTGGGACTCGGCCTTGACTCGGACTCGAATCTCTTTGGACTCGGTCTTGACTCGGACTCAAACCTTTTTAGACTTGGTCTTGACTCGGACTTGAACCTCTTGGGACTCAGTCTTGACTCAGACCCGAACCTCTTTGGAATCGGACTCGAACCTCTTGGGACTCGGTAAGCAACGCTGTCTCATCGCTGTCTCTCTCCGATCTGAGGCCTTGGGGAGGAGATAAATGGAACAACGTTCTCCTTCACAGAGACAAAAGCGCCCGGCGCGCCCCTCGGCCGTATCCAAACGGATCTGTCGCAGTTTTGTGGAGATTAGATTAAATTTGGTGGTAATGTGATGCTATTCTGTGAAGAGAGATAAAGCACCATCTGCTCTCCTCTCTCTGCAGCCTCTTATCACCGTCACCCCCCCACAGACGCTTCCTCCTCTCCTCTTTTCCTCCCATTCTCCGTCTATCTGCATCTTCTCACCTACCGTTCTCTGTATATTTCTCCAGAGACAGTGAGCAGTGGATATCCACCCTCCTGGCTCTGGGGTTCTGTAGAGTCCTGGTGGGTGGAGTAGGCCCCGGTCTCACGCTGCTCTCTCATTGTTCAATGTCTTCAATGGATTCAGTTCACGTTTCTCACTGTGGAGGAAAACTTGTTATTTGAGATTTCTAATGTCGACATTTCAGCTTATTTCGGAGGCCCATTTTTTTGTGATTAAAAAAACTGAAAACGGGTCAAATGTGACGCCAGGACAACAACAACTGTCTTGTTTTGTCTTGTGTTGTTGGTCCTGTCTTGTGTTGTCGGTCTTGTCTTGTTTTGTTGGTCCTGTCTTGTGTTGTCGGTCCTGTCTTGTGTTGTTGGTCCTGTCTTGTGTTGTCGGTCCTGTCTTGTGTTGTCGGTCCAGTCTTGTGTTGTCGGTCCTGTCTTGTTTTGTCGGTCCTGTCTTGTCTTGTCGGTCCTGTCTTGTCTTGTCGGTCCTGTCTTGTGTTGTCGGTCCTGTCTTGTTTTGTCGGTCCTGTCTTGTGTTGTCGGTCCTGTCTTGTCTTGTCGGTCCTGTCTTGTGTTGTCGGTCCTGTTTTGTGTTGTTGGTCCTGTCTTGTGTTGTCGGTCCTGTCTTGTTTTGTCGGTCCTGTCTTGTTTTGTCGGTCCTGTCTGGTGTTGTTGGTCCTGTCTTGTCTTGTCGGTCCTGTCTTGTGTTGTCGGTCCTGTTTTGTGTTGTTGGTCCTGTCTTGTGTTGTCGGTCCTGTCTTGTGTTGTCGGTCCTGTCTTGTTTTGTCGGTCCTGTCTTGTGTTGTTGGTCCTGTCTTGTGTTGTCGGTCCTGTCTTGTGTTGTCGGTCCTGTCTTGTTTTGTCGGTCCTGTCTTGTTTTGTCGGTCCTGTCTGGTGTTGTTGGTCCTGTCTTGTGTTGTCGGTCCTGTCTTGTTTTGTCGGTCCTGTCTTGTGTTGTTGGTCCTGTCTTGTCTTGTCGGTCCTGTCTTGTGTTGTCGGTCCTGTCTTGTTTTGTCGGTCCTGTCTTGTGTTGTTGGTCCTGTCTTGTCTTGTCGGTCCTGTCTTGTGTTGTCGGTCCTGTTTTGTGTTGTTGGTCCTGTCTTGTGTTGTCGGTCCTGTCTTGTGTTGTCGGTCCTGTCTTGTTTTGTCGGTCCTGTCTTGTTTTGTCGGTCCTGTCTTGTTTTGTCGGTCCTGTCTTGTGTTGTCGGTCCTGTCTTGTGTTGTCGGTCCTGTCTTTTGGCACGGAGAAAGTCAACAGGTTAGCCCTTGAGTTGTCTTCCCGGCAACCGTCTTTTGTCAACAATATTATCGCTTTTTCCGATATTTTTGTCACATGTTGTGGGTGCCGTTTTTGATGTTTTTTCCAAATTTTTTTGAGATTTCTAATGTCGACATTTCAGAAGGCCCATTTTTTTTGTGACGGGTCAAATGTGACGCCAGGACAACATGAGGGTTAAAATAACGCGGTAGAGAAATAAGGTGCAGAACTTTTTACAGTGTTTTGAACAAATGAACACTTGGCAGTACCCAGGAGGTGATGTGGTATCTCTCCACACTCCAGTCCTGATGTGGACTTGAACCAGCGGCTCTCTGGTTCCCAACCCAACTCTGGGAAGATAAGTCCTCAAGAAGGAAGCTCAAGCAAATTACTGATGGTTTTAATCTGGTTCAATTGGTTAAAGGTCCAACACGCATAACAAATAGCACCAGTACCCAAATCAACTTTATATTTAGTAATAGACCAGAAAGGATTACAAAATCATTTAATATGATAACTGGGTTATCGGATCATAATATGGTGTTTATATCAAGATAACTCACTTGAGGGCGGTTTACAAACACTGGCAATAAGGAATTTTTTGGTTTCCCGAAAAACAAACAAGAGGACTTCAAAGCAGCCGTAAAAAACGTAAACTGGGATGAACTACTTCCTGAAAATGATTTAGAAATGACCAGTCAAATTTTAACTGAAAAATTGCAATCTACAGTTAATGAATTTTCTATTAGAATTAAATATAAAAACAAGAAACAGGGTCTTTCCTGGGTGAATGAGAAAGTCCTAAAATTAATGAAGGAGCGGGACAATGCTTTAAAAATAGCCATAAAGATGTCCCACTATAGGCATAACTTTGTTAGGCTAAGAAACAAAGTAACTAGTGAACTGAGAAAAGCAAAGGCGGACTTTTTCATCATAATTATTGAAAATTCAAATGGTAACTCAAAAGCCATATGGAGTCAGATTCAAAAATTAACCGGTCAAAACATTAGTATAACTAAGGCAATTGTACTAAAAGCAAATGACACAATCTTGAAGTGTCCGACCAATGTGGCAATACTTTGTTGAGTCAGTAGACACTATCGCCCAAAGTTTTGCAATACAACAAAACAATCTATGTACAGCTAATACTACAAAGCCAGCACTAACATTAAGACCAGTATCAGAGGATGAGGTTATAAAAACAGTTACATCTCTCAAACCCTCAAGGGCTAAGGATGTCTATGGTATGGACACACTTATGTTGAAAGAGATCAGCTCTTCAATAGTTACCCCACTAACACACATAATCAATACTTCATTGGCCCAAGGATGGTTTCCAGATTTATGGAAGCCTGCTGTTGTGGCGCCTGTATTCAAAGGTGGTGACCCGCTACTGACTTCCAATTATAGGCCCATCAGTGTTGTACCTGTAGTGTCCAAGGTATCTGAAAAACTGATTAACAAACAAATCATCGACCATCTCAACAATAGCTCCTTTCCACTGCACCCAATGCAATTTGGATTTAGGGCCAACTACTCGACTGAAACAGCTACATGTTACTTCATAGAAAAAGTTAAGGCATCACTTGATAAAGGCGGGATTGTTGGGGCTGTGTTCCTTGACTTAAAGAAAGCATTTGACACAGTTAATCATAACATCCTATTGTATAAATTACTGAATTTCAATTTCTCTTCAAGCTTGGTCAATCTTATCAAATCTTATCTCTCACTCCGCTCTCAACATGTCAAAATTGGTACCCATAAATCTAACCCACTTGGTCTTTCCACCGGGGTCCCGCAGGGATCCATACTTGGCCCAACCCTTTTTAGCATATATTAATGATCTACCCTCTGTTTGTGGAAAGTGTGATATTTTAATGTGTGCTGATGATACAGTTATTTTTAGTTATGGTAAGACTGCTGAAGAGGTTGCAATGAAGCTAACATATGTGCTAGTGAAGGTTACATCCTGGCTTAACCACTGTTGTTTGCAACTGAATGTTTCAAAAACAGTTTGTATGTTCATTACCAAAGGCTCCCGCATAGAGCAAGACATTTCCATTTCAGGACACACAGGACTAATGGTTGTCTCAGAACACAAGTATTTAACTTCAACTTCAACTTCATTTATTGTCATTTTATATGTACAGAGTGCATACAAAACGAAATTTCGTTGCATACAGCTTGAGAAAAGAGAAGATCTTAAATAGCTAAAAAGTTTTAAAAAATTAAAAATTTCAGCAGCATTTAATGCCCGATGACATACAATAAGTGCAATAAGTGCAGAGTTCAATTTATAGATCAAAAGTTCAACAGTCTGATGGCGGAGGGAAAAAAGCTGTTGCAGAACCTGGTGGACCTGCAGCGAATGCTGCGGAACCTCTTTCCAGAGGGCAGCAAGGTAAACAGTCCATGGTGGGGGTGTGTGGGGTCTTTGATTATATTTTGGGCTCGGGACACACAGCGCTGTGATGTGTCCTTAATGGAGGGAAGAAGAGCCCCAATGATCCCTTCTGCTGTTCTCACCACCCTCCTCACGTTCTTCCAGTCAGAAGCTCTGCAGCCTCCACACCACACAGAGAGACAACTAGTTAGAATGCTCTCTATGGTGCTTTTATAGAAAGTCGTGAGGATGGGCGAGGGCAAGTGGGCTCTCCTCATCCTCCGTAGAAAGAACAGACGCTTCTGTGCCCTCCTCACCACTGATGAAGTGTTTTCAGACCAAGTGAGATTGTCTGTAATGTACACCCCGAGGAATTTGGTGCTTCTGACCACCTCCACAGCTGAGCTGTTGATAAACAGTGGAGCGTGGTGAGGCCGGTTCTTCCTGAAGTCGACGACTATCTCTTTCGTCTTCTCCACATTCAGGATCAGGCTGTTGTCTCTGCACCAGCACACCAGCTTCTCCACCTCCTCTCTGCAGTCCTGGTCGGTATCATCCCTGATCAGGCCCACCACCGTTGTATCGTCCGCAAACTTCACGATGTGATTTGTGGAGAATCTGGGGATGCAGTCGTGAGTCTATCAGAGTGAACAGCAGGGGGCTCAGGACACAGCCCTGAGGAGAACCCGTGCTGAGGGTAATGACTTCAGAGGTGTTTCGTCCGGACCCGGACCAACTGAGGTCTATTTGTGAGGAAGTCCAACAGCCAGTTGCGAAGGGGTGTGTTGAAGCCCAAATGTTCCAGTTTTCCCACCAGGTGCTGAGGGATGATGGTATTAAACGCTGAACTAAAGTCCAGAAACAGCATCCGCACATGGGTGTTCTTCTCCTCCAGATGTGCAAGGCTCAGGTGAAGAGCGGAGGAGATAGCATCCTCAGTGGAGCGGTTTCGCCGGTAGGCAAACTGAAACGGGTCGAATGTTGGAGGAAGACTGGAGACAATGTGGTTTTTCACCAGCCTTTCAAAACACTTCATAATGATGGGAGTCAATGCAACAGGCCGGTAATCATTGAAACAGGTGACTTGGGGTTTCTTTGGCACCGGAATGATGGAAGCAAACTTAAAACATGCTGGCACTGTGGCTTGGTCCAGCGAGGTGTTAAAAATGTCTGTAAACACACCAGCCAGCTAACCTGCACATTCCTTTAGCACCCTCCCAGGTATGTTGTCAGGACCTGGTGCCTTCCGCGGGTTGACTCTGCTCAGAGTCTTCCATACGTCGGCTGTGTCAAGGCAGAGTACCTCCTCTTCCTGATGTGAAACAGCCTTCACTGCTTTAGGAATACACTTAGAATCAAACCTTGCCTTCAAAACCCACATAAAGAAGGTCTGTAATAAAGTAAAGTTCAGTCTGGCCAATGTCAGATATATCAGAAACCTCCTAACAACTGATGCAGCTAAGCTATACTTCCACTCATTGGTTCTCTGCCACATCACCTACTGTCTCATAAGTTGGTCCAATGCACATTCTACAGCTTTAAAACCACTGAAATCATTATACAAACAAGCACTTAAGACTCTAGATAAAAAGCCATTTTGTTACCATCATTCCCATATTCTAAAGAAGTATAAACTGCTCAGTTGGGAAAACCTCATAAAATACAGAAAGGTCTGCTTAGTTTATAAGATCATGCACAGTTTAGCTCCTTCTCCTCTGTCTGGCATAATTTTAAGTCAAATGCAAACAGAGTTACCAGAGGTGCAGCAAGGAGGGACTGCACAATCCCACTCAAAACATCTGCATTCAGCCAGGCCGTCTTTTCATTTACAGCATCACATCAATGGAACTCGGTACCACCTTTAATTAGAGAGTCCCCGTCCTATTACTCATTTAAGAGTAATGTTAAGAAATGGATGATTGGAAATCAACACTGTCAACACTGACGCTGGTCCCATCCACCAACAATAACTGTATTATCTATTTTAGATTTTATTTGCTTATCTTGTTTATTTGATTGTTGTGACTTAACATTGTAATTTTTAACCTTTTATCTATTGTATAAATATCTTCATTGTATTATAACTGTTTATTATTTTAGGATGTTTATCATTTTAGGATGCCTAATAACATCTGGCTAGGGGACTGCCGATGAAAACTAGCCTATGGCTAACTCGGGTACACTTACACTTGCTTCGAATGTTGATCAGTGTACATTGTCCCCTTTTCAAATAAACAAATAAATGAAATAAATGAAAATGAACTCCCCAATAAAATCATAATTCAGACATAGACATTTTTTAAAGGGTCAGATTTCACCCGAGGAGAACAAGAGGGTTAAAGGGTGTCTTAAGATGTTTTGTCAAACAGTTTGGTCAGCAAACTTAATTCTGAAGGTCACACATCCCGACACCTGGCCAGGTGATCCCAGCGTCCGTGTGGAGACATTTCTTTTTTTTTTTTTGACATTTGGATGTTTTTGTCACTTTTTTTGAAGTTTAACTTCTGTTTTGTCAGAAATCAATACAGAGTTTTTTGAACATTTGACATTTGGATGTTTTAGTCACTTTTGACGATGTTTTTGTCACTTTTTACGATGTTTTAGTCACTTTTTACAATGTTTTAATCACTTTTCACAATGTTTTTGTGACTTTTTTGAAGTTTTTGTCACTTTTTACGATGTTTTAGTCACTTTTTACAATGTTTTAGTCACATTTTACAATGTTTTAGTCACTTTTCACAATGTTTTTGTGACTTTTTGAAGTTTTGGTCACTTTTTACGATGTTTTAGTCACTTTTTACAATGTTTTAGTCACTTTTCACAATGTTTTTGTGACTTTTTTGAAGTTTTAGTCACTTTTTACGATGTTTTAGTCACTTTTTACGATGTTTTAGTCACATTTTTGAAAGTCATCCCAGCGTCCGTGGGGAGACATTTCAAACTCACGTGCTGTCCCTGGAGACTTGACCCAGCTGTCCCTGGAGACTTGACCCAGCTGTCCTTGTCCCACCCTGCTCCTCGCTGATTATGCACATGCATGCATTTTTATGATGTTTTAGTCACTTTTGTGAAAGTCATCCCAACGTCCGTGGGGAGACATTTCAAACACCCATGCTGTCCCTGGAAGACATGACACAGCTGTCCCTGGAAGACTTGATCCAGCTGTCCCTGTCCCACCCTGCTCCTCGCTGATTATGCACATGCAGTCTCTTTGCAGTTATCTGCGAAGTCACGTTACTCTCTGCAGGCGTCCCCACGTCCTCTTCTGTCCACCGGAACATCACGGCGGAGTTACAGTAGCGTCCAGATGGGCCTCCGACCCCGGTGCTCGATGCAGGATCTCAGGGACCACGTCGGGGTGAAGACTGCAGATATTCCTCCACAGCCCCCAGTGACAATCACACACAATGCTTCTCAGTGGCGATGGTACATCTCTCCCCGACTACCTTTACATACAAACAATAATCAGTTTTTTGACCTTATTCAGAAAAAGACAGAATTCTATATTATTATATATAGTATTATACAGAGCTGCCCGTAGGCCGTAAACTGTCATGAAATATGGTAAAAACCCGGACTGAGATGCAGATTAATGTGCTGTGTAATAGCGGCATATCACACGTCTTAATCCGAAAATGCTATACTCCGCCTAATTCACAACACATTTTTGTCGTTTTTTTGCTTTTTGTCGCCTTTTTGTCGCCTTTTTTGTCGCCTTTTTGTCACCTTTTTGTTGCCTTTTTCGTTGTCTTTTTGTCACCTTTTTGTCACCTTTTTGTCACCTTTTTGTTGCCTTTTTGTTGCCTTTTTGTAGCCTTTTGTCTTTTCGTTGTCTTTTCGTTGTCTTTTCGTTGTCTTTTTGCTTTTTGTCGCCTTTTTGTCGCCTTTTTGTCATCTTTATGTTGTCTTTATGTCTCCTTTTTGTTGCCTTTTTGCTTTTTGTCGCCTTTTCCTCACCTTTTGTCGTCTTTTCGTAGCCTACCTGCTTACATTACATAGACAATGTGGCCTAAATATAGTTAGACCCCAGCCTGGTCTACGGTGCAGCCTGAAGGAGTGAGGCAGCGTGAGGAGCGACAGTAAACTGAGCATCATTGCTGAGCACAGCAGGAAACCACAACGCCAGGACACGTAAACATTTAATATCTGAGCCTCGAGCAGCTCTGGAGCTGAATCTCTGCTTCTTTATTTTCACATTTATGAGGCAATGAAACCGCAAAATCGGTTCACATTTGAATTATTCAAATTGCATGAGTCTGGTTCCTTCCTTCGATGCATTAGGCTGCATCATTTATAGCATCTCACAGGCTGAAGTTACTCTGACCCGGTCCTGGAGTCCAGTCAGAACATGGTGTTCCTCTGAAAAGTCGCTAAATGTAGCAGCTAAGTCGCTAAGTTGGCAACACTTTAAAGGGCCCATATTATGCTCATGTTCAGGTTCATAACATGAAGACAACATGAAGACAACATGAGGACAACATGAGGACAACATGAGGGCAACATGAGGACAACATGAGGACAACATGAAGACAACATGAGGACAACATGGGGACAACATGAGGACAACATGAGGACAACATGAGGGCAACATGAGGACAACATGAAGACAACATGAGGACAACATGGGGACAACATGAGGACAACATGAGGACAACATGAGGACAACATGAGGGCAACATGAGGGCAACATGGGGACAACATGAGGGCAACATGAGGGCAACATGGGGACAACATGAGGACAACATGAAGACAACATGAGGACAACATGGGGACAACATGAGGACAACATGAGGGTTAAGTTGTAACTATCAACCAGTTTTGCTCTGATTGATTGGAGCGCTGTCCTATCGCGTGCAGAGGGAATTTGAAAGACAACCGTTTATCCCGCCCCTCGGATTGAGCCCAGCCAATGGGGAGCTCACCTAACCTGTATCAAAATCTGAATATTGTTATATTCAGAAAATACTACACTGTAACAAATTTAACGTCAAATTTACAGTAACTTCCTGTAACGATTGTCCAATAAATTCCTGTGAATTATTTTTACAGTAAAGGTACCGTACTTCCATTTACAGTATTTTATGTATTCATTGAAATGAATAAAATACAAAACAAACACAACATAAGATAAAAATGCAGTAGTTTACTGTACTATTTGCAGTACTATAGTGGCTATATTGTGATTTTTTTTACAGTAATACTTAGACTACTGTGAAGTGTATTCCTTCCAACGCTCTTTGCAAATACAACTTTCATTCCTCCGATCTTAACTATTAGTCAAAATAATTAATAATTTCTGCTTTTTTAACTCAAATATTAGTATAATAGTATAATTCTATATAAATGAGGGTTATTGACCATGAATTCCAAAATGTAGTAAAACTAGAAAGGTGGTGTTAGTGAAAACTAAAAAAAAAGTCTGAAAAAGGGACAAAAATGTCAAAATTTTTGTCCCTTTTTGACCCGGGAGGACAACACAAGTGTTAATGAGGATGAGATGGCACGAACCCAAACTGCTCCAGACAACGGGAGCTTGGTAGCTGAAGGCTCTGGCTCCCATTCGACTTTTGGGAACTCTAGGAAGCAATAGAGTAGCATTTCCTCTCCTCCCTTCCTCCTCCCCCATCCCCTGGATTCTTATGTGAAGTGGCGGTGGAAAGCTCGATAATCTGCCAATCTCTGCGGATGTTACCGGCTCTGGCCGGAAGGCAGGTGCCTTAATTTCCAGCAACGGGCAGTTATTAGTGAACAGATCTTCTTAAAAGAGAGTAGGTAATGGCCCATGGTGCTTTGGGTGCTCGTCTAAGATGCCTATTAGAGCTTAATGTGATTTACACTGCAGAGGTACAGCTGGGGGGAGTGCTGCTGTGTGAGCATGAAGGAATTTAAATTGGATCTGCTTTTCTGCAAGTCTGCCAGAGAGAAGAAACACACATAGGAGGGAGGAAGCAAAGCATACAGTTATATGTGTGTGTGTGTGTGTGTGTGTGTGTGTGTGTGTGTGTCAATCCCTGATGTCAATTTCATGACTTGCAGCAGTAATACTTCTCCGTACAATCTGTAAGAGAAACTGGAAATTAGTGTTTTTGTGGCTTGTGTCCTATCACCTGGGGGGTGACACACACACACACTGACATCCCTCCATTAGTACATGTATAGGTCCTGAGCATGTGTGTGTAGTTCAGGCCTGTGTGTAGTGTGTGTAACAACAGGAAGTTAATTGTGATTCCCCCTTGTGGGATTAATAAAGAATTGACCTTTTGTCTCCGCAGTAAATGTCCCAACGCTTTGAACTGTGGGTAATTCCCTTTGAAGTGTGCATCGATGCCGATTCACGGAAAGGGCTCGGTGAGTGTGTACTCACACCCTCACGACCTTTGGATGACCCTAAGCCCTCTTCATGAGAACGGGCACCAGTGGAGTGTGTTAACCCTCGTGTTGTACATCAACACTATTGTTGACGCTTTTTATTGATGTTTTTAACTTTTTCTTACGGTTTTGTCCCATGTTCCAACACTTGAAACTTTTACACCCGGGAACACCAACTTTTACTCAATACTATTTCAAAAACACTTCCATTTGTTTTACAATGCTATAAAATTGAATAAGACGCCCCAAAATTAATGAAAGTAGAATTTGTACTTGCTGGAATCAATCATGTTATTTTGGGGAATTAAAAAGAACATTGATATAGGACAACATGGGGACAACATGAGGACAACATGAAGGCAACATGAAGACAACATGAGGACAACATGAGGACAACATGAGGACAACATGAGGACAACATGAAGACAACATGGGGACAACATGAGGACAACATGAGGGCAACATGAGGGAGGACAACATGAGGACAACATGAGGGCAACATGAAGACAACAAGCGGACAACATGAGGGCAACATGAGGGCAACATGAAGGCAACATGAAGGACAACATGAGGACAACATGAGGACAACATGAAGACAACATGAAGACAACATGAGGGCAACATGAGGACAACATGAAGGCAACATGAAGACAACATGAGGGCAACATGAGGACAACATGAGGACAACATGAGAACATGAAGACAACATGAAGACAACATGAGGGCAACATGAGGACAACATGAAGGCAACATGAAGACAACATGAGGACAACATGAGGACAACATGAGGACAACATGAGAACATGAAGACAACATGTTGTCATGTTGTCCTCATGTTGTGTCATGTTGCCCCCATGTTGTCATGTTATCCTCAATGTTGTTTTTTAATTCCCCAAAATAACATGATTGATTCCACCCAACGCTCTTTGCCAAGTACAAATCTCTACTTTCATTAATTTTGGGGCGTCTTATTCAATTTTATAGCATTGTAAAACAAATGGAAGTGTTTTTGAAATAGTATTGAGTAAAAGTTGACATATTCCAGTCTGTGATTATCCATCAACATACTTGCCGATATCTGACCACTGATTTAGTGTCTTCTCAGGGAAACTAGTTATTTTACTGTGTAGGTGTTAATAACTATGCATATCTGGTAATAAGTAGCTCTAGTGCATAATTACATTCAAGCGCAAAATTAGTTATTCTAGTGCTTCAAAAGGGCAAAGTGACATTGTATTTATTTATTTAACTTTTTTTTAGTGTGACATGTTAAACTTTCTTAAGCCACTGTATATGCAAATACCCTTAAAAGGAGAATTCCAGTAGATATTGGATGTAAAAATGCCCTTAGACCTAGAGAGAGAGAGGGTTAACAAGTCTTACATCTGACTTGGTGAAACCTGCAGAAACGTAAGTACCAGGTCAGCAGGACGCCCCGGGAGCACCTCTTTTATAGGAAGACATTCATCTTCAGCAGACATCAGATCATGGGAGAGAGAGAGTTCAGAGTAATGTGTCGGAGGAGGAGAGTCTTCTTCTTCTTTTCCTTTGCTGCACGACAGATCCATCATGTCGTCCTGGTTCCCCTGCAGCGTCTGGTGAGATGATGTTATCCTCCTGCGAGTGAGGAGGAGTCCCTCGTTAATATATGTACAAGGTCTGGAAGAGGAACTTTAAGATCCTCTTTGCTTTAAAGCCCACTCCAAACCAAAGATTTTTAGAAATGTTCTTCTCAACTTTCACGAGATTTGAAATTTAATAATGTAAAATGACATTTCTGCAGTTAATTATTCACGTTAGCGCCCTTGGGACATCGTCTTCTTCTTCTTCTTCTTCGCCCTAATTGGTTGGTTACTTCCGGTACCGGCTGCCGCACGATAGGACGTCGTCAAAACGTCCATGAGAGTCTGTGTGTGTGTGTGTCTGTGTCTGTCTGTCTGTCTATCTCTGTGTGTCTGTGTGTGTGTGTGTGTCTGTCTGTCTCTATGTGTATGTGTATGTGTGTGTGTCTGTCTGTCTCTATGTGTATGTGTATGTGTGTGTGTGTCTGTCTGTCTCTGTCTGTGTGTCTGTGTCTATGTGTGTGTGTCTGTCTGTCTATCTCTGTGTGTATGTGTGTGTCTGTCTGTCTCTATGTGTGTGTGTTTGTGTGTGTCTGTGTATGTGTGTGTGTGTGTCTGTCTGTCTCTATGTGTGTGTGTGTTGTTTTGTCTCCCTCACTCCCTCTTGTTTTTCCAAGGTCCTGTGATTTGGAGGCCCCGGGACGCGTTCCTGTCCCAGTGTGTTGCTTATAACAGTTTTTTTCTGAATTTAAAGATAGATAGACAAAAATGTGCAACTGCTAAAAAAATTAAAATTAAAATTAGATCACAAAAAAAACCTTCAAACCGAATATTCATTTACAACCCTCCAGTCCGACGTTTCAGATAAAACACGAGGTCTAAACATTATCCTCCATTCTTCTCTTTCTCTAACACCTTCCCATCCACCGGAGAAACCATTGAAATGTGAAGCCGGTCCACGGCGCTTGGCTGCCTGCAGTGATGGAGACTCCAGGTAACCAAGGTCACCTTGAGCTGTCGGCCCGCAGCTCCCCCCCCCCCTCCCCGGTCTTAATCCGCTGTTAATTACCCTTAATCTGCTCCTTCTCAGCCAAATAATCCATCAAACGGCCAATAAGGTTTAGGAGAACACGCTGCTTCTGTTCAACTCCAATCACCTTTTAATCAAGCACCATGTCCAGGTGGTTCATCTCAGACCGGGAGCACTTTAATCAAGCACCATGTCCAGGTGGTTCATCTCAGACCGGGAGCACTTTAATCAAGCACCATGTCCAGGTGGTTCATCTCAGACCGGGAGCACTTTAATCAAGCACCATATCCAGGTGGTTTATCTCAGACCTGGAACATGTCCAGGTGGTTCATCTCAGACTGGGAGCCCCCTCACATCACGGGTTAGTATTGCATCGCCAGACCTTCCTCCACGGAGCTGTGGAGGACAAAAACTTGCTCTGGTTTATCAGCATTTCTTTAACCCTCATGTTGCCCTCATGTTGTCCTCATGTTGTCTTCATGTTGTCCTCATGTTGTCCTCGTGTTGTCCTCATGTTGCCTTCATGTTGTCCTCATGTTGTCTTCATGTTGTCCTCATGTTGTCCTCATGTTGTCCTCATGGTGTCCTTATGTTGTCCTATATCAATGTTCTTTTTAAAGACTGATTCCACCCAACGCTCTTTGCCAAGTACAAATCTCTTTGTGATACTTTTGGCCTCCCCCTGCTGATTCGTCGACCTGGTTCTGTGAAATTTTGTGAAATGAACCACGTCTGAAAATGCAAATAACCTGCGCCATGCACTGAAAGTGAGAGGAATCCATTTTCCCGCCGCAGGAAGGTTCAGGTGGAGGAGACACAGCTGGAGAAGAGGAAATGTAGGGAGTGTACAAATGTTGGGAGGATGAATCAGCAGAGATCTTCAGTGCTGAAAGCCTGGGCCCACACACCAACCAGGGTTTCGGATTTATTAACCCTCATGTTGTCCTCATGTTGTCCTCATGTTGTCCACATGTTGTCCTATATCAATGTTCTTTTTAATTCCCCAAAATAACATGATTGATTCCACCCAACGCTCTTTGCCAAGTACAAATCTCTACTTTCATTAATTTTGGGGCGTCTTATTCAATTTTATAGCATTGTAAAACAAATGGAAGTGTTTTTGAAATAGTATTGAGTAAAAGTTGACATATTCCAGTCTGTGATTATCATCAACATCCATTCCTTTAATTTTAGTCTAAATAATTCCTAATTTCTGCTTTTCTAACTCAAACAAGAAAAGGCGACAAAAAGGCAACGAAAAGGCGACATATCTACATATAGATAGATAGATAGATAGATAGATACAGTAGATATATATAGTATATATATATATATATATATATATATATATATATATATATATCTTTATAGATATACAAAATATTTGTATAGTGATGAGTGTAATCTCCAAAGGCTTTGTACATTTAATTAGAGCTGTGCAATAAACCTCATTTGCATATCTGCAACCATGCCTCTCCTGATTCAATGGTTATTATTTCTACATTCTTCCCTTTTCGCGACCAATGTCACCATAAAGAGTTCTGTACTTTCCTTATTTTCCTTTTGCTGATGTAAAGACAAACTGACAAATGTGTGTGACAGCGCTGTTTCATGTCCTGTAAGTGTTAAATGATTTATACGGCTGCTATCAAAGCGTCTTCTTCGGTAAAGGTTAAAATAAAAGAAGTTGACAGTTGTAGGATACGAGATGAGGTTTCAGTGTCTCACTCCTCCCAGACTCCTTCCCTAAGAGGTTTTGATGGAGCTCTGACATGCAGCCGAAGACCTTTTGGTGAGAGATGTGACAGCGTTGATGTTAAACTGATGGTCGCTCTGATGGTGACTCGCTTCTTCATCATCACTCACCTTTTAAAAAATGGCCGACTTGACATTATCTCAAAGCACAACAAGAATTCACTGTGGAAAAATACCCATCGGCCTTCAAAATGTTCCTGCACACTGACTTTCATATCGTATGTTTGAGGTATTTTTGCATTGGTTGAATTTTTTTTCCTCAAGGGAGAAGTTATAGCCAAGAAGTCCTTTTATTCCTATAAAAAACAGAGAATATAATGTTGTTTTTACCCCTCATGTTGTCTTCATGTCGCCCTCATGTTGTCCTCATGTTGTCTTCATGTTGACCTCATGTTGCCCTCATGTTGTCCTCATGTTGTCTTCATGTTGACCTCATGTTGTCCTCATGTTGACCTCATGTTGACCTCATGTTGTCTTCATGTTGCCCCCATGTTGTCCTCATGTAGTCCTCATGTTGTCCTCATGTTGCCCTCATGTTGTCCTATTCAATGTTCTTTTTAATTCCCCAAAATAACATGATTGATTCCACACAACGCTCTTTGCCAAGTACAAATCTCTACTTTCATTGAATTTAATTGAGGGGTCTCTAATTTTATAGCATTTGAAAAGAAATTGAAAAGGTAGAAGTTGACATATTCCAATCTGTGATTATCCAAAAATAACTGTAAATAAGTTGGTGTTATATAGTGTTGAAAACCTCAAAAGTGAAAAAAATTGACAACAAGGAACAAAAACGTCAGGAAAAACTTAAAAACATTGATTAAACGGCATCAAAAAACATGACTGGTAAAAAAATGACAGTGGTGGGTGGATTTTTATTGTGTGTGTGTGTGTGTGTGTGTGTGTGTGTGTGTGTTTGCGTCACAAACGGACCAGTCTTCCAGTGATGCTGGCCCCTGATTGGTCCGGGCCAGTAAGCGGCTGCATACCCTGCTTACCGAGTCTGAATCACTCCATTCTCATTGGCTACCGGCCAACGAGGCAGGTGGATTGACAATGGCACCCAACAACTGCAAATACACTTTCATTTGGTGGGTGGGCGGGGCTTAATTACATGTCCTGGCAATGGACTCCTCTGAGCACCTTAGCACTTGGAGTCAGATCAAACTGCTTTTTTATGAAGTGGAAATAATTGGCCATGGGGGGGGGGGGGGCTAGGGGCAGGGGCAAATTAAGCTGCAGGTAATTGGCCGGGAAGTTGATGGCTGCCAAAGATTGCAGCTCCACTACGACGCCACCATGCCATAGGTCATGTTGAAGCGAATTCTGCTCATTTGGGGCATTACATGGTGGTAGAGACTCTTTGTTAACAGGCTAAGAAATCAGTTTAACTAATGATAGGAAGGTCGTACGGACTTGGAACCAATCATTTATCGCCCATTTTCTGGGGCGAGCTTTCCAACCGTACCACCCAAGGGCCTGTTCCACCTCCTCATTTATAGGAAATTATCCCTAATGTTTGAGTTAGAAAAACCAGAAATTAGGAATTATTGAGACTAAAATGAAAGGAATGGATGTTGATGATAATCACAGACTGGAATATGTCAACTTTTACTCAATACTATTTCAAAAACACTTCCATTTGTTTTACAATGCTATAAAATTGAATAAGACGCCCCAAAATTAATGAAAGTAGAGATTTGTACTTGGCAAAGAGCGTTGGGTGGAATCAATCATGTTATTTTGGGGAATTAAAAAGAACATTGATATAGGACAACATGAGGACAACATGAGGACAACATGAGGACAACATGAGGACAACATGAGGGCAACATGAGGGGCAGCATGAGGGGGCAACATGAGGACAACATGAGGGCAACATGAGGACAACATGAGGACAACATGAGGGCAACATGAGGACAACATGAGGGCAACATGAGGGGGCAACATGAGGATAACATGAGGATAACATGAGGACAACATGAGGGGCAACATGAAGACAACATGAGGACAACATGAAGACAACATGAGGGGCAACATGAGGACAACATGAGGACAACATGAGGGGCAACATGAGGGCAACATGGGGACAACATGAGGGCAACATGAGGGCAACATGAGGACAACATGAGGACAACATGGAGGACAACATGAGATCAACATGAGGACAACATGAGGACAACATTTGGACAACATGAGGACAACATGAGAACAACATGAGGACAACATGAGAACAACATGAGGACAACATGAGGACAACATGAGAACAACATGAGGACAACATGAGGACAACATGAAGACAACATGAGGACAACATGAGGACAACATGAGAACAACATGAGGACAACATGAGGACAACATGAGGGCAACATGAAGACAACATGAAGACAACATGAGGACAACATGAGGACAACATGAGGGGCAACATGAGGGTTAATAAATCCAAAACCCTGGTTGGTGTGTGGGCCCAGGCTTTCAGCACTGAAGATCTCTGCTGATTCATCTTCCCAACATTTGTACACTCCCTACATTTCCTCTTCTCCAGCTGTGTCTCCTCCACCTGAACCTTCCTGCGGCGGGAAAATGGATTCCTCTCACTTTCAGTGCATGGCGCAGGTTATTTGCATTTTCAGACGTGGTTCATTTCACAAAATTTCACAGAACCAGGTCGACGAATCAGCAGGGGGAGGCCAAAAGTATCACAAAGCTCCTTTCAGACTCCACTTGTAGTCTGCGGGTTATTGGTTGTAAGGTTGAAGAGGCTCGGCTCTATGTAGTGTTGTCCTCCGTGTGTTCTCCTGCTCATAAAGCATAAAGTATCACCCTATTCTGTGTTAGATCTTCGTCGCCATCGTCATTACAACTAATTAACGCTGTAGTTTTACACTTATTTATGGAAAATTAACTGGTTTTGCTTCATTTTGTCAACACTTTCTTGAATTCATGGTCATTAAAGCTCATTTGTATTAAGTATACTTAATTTCTGAGTTAAAAAAAAATAGAAATTATTAATTATTCTGACTAATAGTTATGATCAGAGGAACATGTAGATAATCACAGCCTGTTGCATGAAAGAAACCCACATTTTTGACATATAAACTTTAAAAAACGGGTCAAATTTGCCCCGGGGGGGTGGGGTGTGGGGATGGGGTAATATACCAAAGGAGCCCCCCAGCCCTGCAAAGCGCCCACTGACAAGCGCTTTATTCCATTGAACGGGTGTTTGGAGCGTGGAAGGTAGAATAACTTTCCGTGAAAGTAAAATTCAGAATCCCAAATTGGTGTTCTCCCCTCAGGCGAGCATCACCGCGGCACCGTTCAACCTCTTGGGGTTCGGAAGGAGCGCCACACGCACGCAGGGGCCATGTGGATCACCAGGTAATGATGAAATATATATATAATGTTGAAAATAAAGTGACAAATGTCTGAAAATGCATCAAAAGCGCAGGGAAAATTCCATAAAAATGTCAAAAGGCGCAGAAAATATTAATGAAAACTTGTTGTCTTCATGTTGCCCTCATGTTGTCCTCATGTTGTCCTCATGTTGCCCTCATGTTGCCCTCATGTTGTCCTCATGTTGTCTTCATGTTGCCCTCATGTTGCCCTCATGTTGTCCTCATGTTGTCTTCATGTTGCCCTCATGTTGTCCTCATGTTGCCCTCATGTTGCCCTCATGTTGCCCTCATGTTGTCCTCATGTTACCCTCATGTTGTCTCCATGTTGTCCTCATGTTGTCTTCATGTTGCCCTCATGTTGTCCCCATGTTGCCCTCATGTTGTCCTCATGTTGCCCTCATGTTGTCCTCATGTTGTCTTCATGTTGCCCTCATGTTGTCCCCATGTTACCCTCATGTTGTCCTCATGTTGTCCTCATGTTGTCCTCATGTTGCCCTCATGTTGTCCCCATGTTGCCCTCATGTTGTCCTCATGTTACCCTCATGTTGCCCTCATGTTGCCCTCATGTTGTCCTCATGTTGTCCTCATGTTGTCCTCATGTTACCCTCATGTTGTCTCCATGTTGTCCTCATGTTGTCTTCATGTTGCCCTCATGTTGTCCTCATGTTGCCCTCATGTTGTCCTCATGTTGCCCTCATGTTGCCCTGATGTTGTCCTCATGTTGTCCTCATGTTGACCTCATGTTGTCTTCATGTTGCCCCCATGTTGTCCTCATGTAGTCCTCATGTTGTCCTCATGTTGCCCTCATGTTGTCCTATTCAATGTTCTTTTTAATTCCCCAAAATAACATGATTGATTCCACACAACGCTCTTTGCCAAGTACAAATCTCTACTTTCATTGAATTTAATTGAGGGGTCTCTAATTTTATAGCATTTGAAAAGAAATTGAAAAGGTAGAAGTTGACATATTCCAATCTGTGATTATCCAAAAATAACTGTAAATAAGTTGGTGTTATATAGTGTTGAAAACCTCAAAAGTGAAAAAAATTGACAACAAGGAACAAAAACGTCAGGAAAAAGTTAAAAACATTGATTAAACGGCATCAAAAAACATGACTGGTAAAAAAATGACAGTGGTGGGTGGATTTTTATTGTGTGTGTGTGTGTGTGTGTGTGTGTGTGTTTGCGTCGCAAACGGACCAGTCTTCCAGTGATGCTGGCCCCTGATTGGTCCGGGCCAGTAAGCGGCTGCATACCCTGCTTACCGAGTCTGAATCACTCCATTCTCATTGGCTACCGGCCAACGAGGCAGGTGGATTGACAATGGCACCCAACAACTGCAAATACACTTTCATTTGGTGGGTGGGCGGGGCTTAATTACATGTCCTGGCAATGGACTCCTCTGAGCACCTTAGCACTTGGAGTCAGATCAAACTGCTTTTTTATGAAGTGGAAATAATTGGCCATGGGGGGGGGCTAGGGGCAGGGGCAAATTAAGCTGCAGGTAATTGGCCGGGAAGTTGATGGCTGCCAAAGATTGCAGCTCCCTACGACGCCACCATGCCATAGGTCATGTTGAAGCGAATTCTGCTCATTTGGGGCATTACATGGTGGTAGAGACTCTTTGTTAACAGGCTAAGAAATCAGTTTAACTAATGATAGGAAGGTCGTACGGACTTGGAACCAATCATTTATCGCCCATTTTCTGGGGCGAGCTTTCCAACCGTACCACCCAAGGGCCTGTTCCACCTCCTCATTTATAGGAAATTATCCCTAATGTTTGAGTTAGAAAAACCAGAAATTAGGAATTATTGAGACTAAAATGAAAGGAATGGATGTTGATGATAATCACAGACTGGAATATGTCAACTTTTACTCAATACTATTTCAAAAACACTTCCATTTGTTTTACAATGCTATAAAATTGAATAAGACGCCCCAAAATTAATGAAAGTAGAGATTTGTACTTGGCAAAGAGCGTTGGGTGGAATCAATCATGTTATTTTGGGGAATTAAAAAGAACATTGATATAGGACAACATGAGGACAACATGAGGACAACATGAGGACAACATGAGGACAACATGAGGGCAACATGAGGGCAGCATGAGGGCAACATGAGGACAACATGAGGGCAACATGAGGACAACATGAGGACAACATGAGGGCAACATGAGGACAACATGAGGGCAACATGAGGGCAACATGAGGATAACATGAGGATAACATGAGGACAACATGAGGGCAACATGAAGACAACATGAGGACAACATGAAGACAACATGAGGGCAACATGAGGACAACATGAGGACAACATGAGGGCAACATGAGGGCAACATGGGGACAACATGAGGGCAACATGAGGGCAACATGAGGACAACATGAGGACAACATGGAGGACAACATGAGATCAACATGAGGACAACATGAGGACAACATTTGGACAACATGAGGACAACATGAGAACAACATGAGGACAACATGAGAACAACATGAGGACAACATGAGGACAACATGAGAACAACATGAGGACAACATGAGGACAACATGAAGACAACATGAGGACAACATGAGGACAACATGAGAACAACATGAGGACAACATGAGGACAACATGAGGGCAACATGAAGACAACATGAAGACAACATGAGGACAACATGAGGACAACATGAGGGCAACATGAGGGTTAATAAATCCAAAACCCTGGTTGGTGTGTGGGCCCAGGCTTTCAGCACTGAAGATCTCTGCTGATTCATCTTCCCAACATTTGTACACTCCCTACATTTCCTCTTCTCCAGCTGTGTCTCCTCCACCTGAACCTTCCTCATGGCGGGAAAATGGATTCCTCTCACTTTCAGTGCATGGCGCAGGTTATTTGCATTTTCAGACGTGGTTCATTTCACAAAATTTCACAGAACCAGGTCGACGAATCAGCAGGGGGAGGCCAAAAGTATCACAAAGCTCCTTTCAGACTCCACTTGTAGTCTGCGGGTTATTGGTTGTAAGGTTGAAGAGGCTCGGCTCTATGTAGTGTTGTCCTCCGTGTGTTCTCCTGCTCATAAAGCATAAAGTATCACCCTATTCTGTGTTAGATCTTCGCCGCCATCGTCATTACAACTAATTAACGCTGTAGTTTTACACTTATTTATGGAAAATTAACTGGTTTTGCTTCATTTTGTCAACACTTTCTTGAATTCATGGTCATTAAAGCTCATTTGTATTAAGTATACTTAATTTCTGAGTTAAAAAAAAAAAATAGAAATTATTAATTATTCTGACTAATAGTTATGATCAGAGGAACATGTAGATAATCACAGCCTGTTGCATGAAAGAAACCCACATTTTTGACATATAAACTTTAAAAAACGGGTCAAATTTGCCCCGGGGGGGTGGGGTGTGGGGATGGGGGTAATATACCAAAGGAGCCCCCAGCCCTGCAAAGCGCCCACTGACAAGCGCTTTATTCCATTGAACGGGTGTTTGAGCGTGGAAGGTAGAATAACTTTCCGTGAAAGTAAAATTCAGAATCCCAAATTGGTGTTCTCCCCTCAGGCGAGCATCACCGCGGCACTGTTCAACCTCTTGGGGTTCGGAAGGAGCGCCACACGCACGCAGGGGCCATGTGGATCACCAGGTAATGATGAAATATATATATAATGTTGAAAATAAAGTGACAAATGTCTGAAAATGCATCAAAAGCGCAGGGAAAATTCCATAAAAATGTCAAAAGGCGCAGAAAATATTAATGAAAACTTGTTGTCTTCATGTTGCCCTCATGTTGTCCTCATGTTGTCCTCATGTTGCCCTCATGTTGCCCCTCATGTTGTCCTCATGTTGTCTTCATGTTGCCCTCATGTTGCCCCCCTCATGTTGTCCTCATGTTGTCTTCATGTTGCCCCTCATGTTGTCCCTCATGTTGCCCTCATGTTGCCCTCATGTTGCCCTCATGTTGTCCTCATGTTACCCTCATGTTGTCTCCATGTTGTCCCTCATGTTGTCTTCATGTTGCCCCCTCATGTTGTCCCCCATGTTGCCCCATGTTGTCCTCATGTTGCCCTCATGTTGTCCTCATGTCTCATGTCTTCATGTTGCCCTCATGTTGTCCCCATGTTACCCTCATGTTGTCCTCATGTTCCTCATGTTGTCCTCATGTTGCCCTCATGTTGCCCTCATGTTGTCCCCATGTTGCCCTCATGTTTGTCCTCATGTTACCCTCATGTTGCCCTCATGTTGCCCTCATGTTGTCCCCTCATGTTGTCCCTCATGTTGTCCTCATGTTACCCTCATGTTGTCTCCATGTTGTCCTCATGTTGTCTTCATGTTGCCCTCATGTTGTCCCCATGTTGCCCTCATGTTGTCCTCATGTTGCCCTCATGTTGTCCTCATGTTGTCTTCATGTTGCCCTCATGTTGTCCCCATGTTGCCCTCATGTTGTCCTCATGTTGCCCTCATGTTGTCCTCATGTTGTCTTCATGTTGCCCTCATGTTGTCCCCATGTTACCCTCATGTTGTCCTCATGTTGCCCTCATGTTGTCTTCATGTTGTCCCCATGTTGTCCCCATGTTGTCCTCATGTTGTCCTCATGTTGAAAATATTGATAAAAACATCGGAAA
>CM049371.1:38457519-38517519 GCA_026937815.1 Etheostoma perlongum
TCGCCTCTTTTGTCGCCTCTTTTTCGACTCTTTGTATTTTTTTGTCGCCTTTTGATTAAGCCTTTTTGGCGCCTTTTGTCGCCTTTTATTAAGCCTTTTTTTTCGCCTTTTTTGTCCTTTTTGTCGCCTCTTTTCGCCTTTTTGTAAGCCTTTTTTTCGCCTTTTGTCGCCTTTTTGTCGCCTCTTTCGCTTTTTATTCGCTTTTTTTTTGTCGCTTTTTTTGTCGCCTTTTTGTCGCCTTTTATTAAGCCTTTTTAATTAGCCTTTTTATTCGCCTTTTTCGCCTTTTGATTCGCCTCTTTGTAAGCCTTTTTGTCGCCTTTTTTGTCGCCTCTTTGTAAGCCTCTTTGTCTCCTTTCTTGTCGCCTTTTTGTCGCTTTTTTGAGCCTTTTGAAAGCCTCTTTGTCGCCTCTTTGTCGCCTTTTTGTCGCCTTTTTGTCACCTCTTTGTTGCCTTTTTGTCGCCACTTTGTCGCCTCTTTGTCGCCTTTTAGTCGCCTCTTTTCACCTCTTTGACGCTTTTTTTTTCTTGCCTTTTTGTTGTCTTTTGATGCCTTTTGTCAAATTTTCTTTGTTTTTCATCACTCTTTATTAAGCCTTTTAATTCGCCTTTTTGTCGCCTTTTTTTTTTTTGTCGCCGCCTCTTTATTCGCCTTTTGTAAGCCTTTTTTAAGCCTCTTTGTCGCCTCTTTGTCGCCTCTTTGTCGCCTCTTTGTCGCCTTTCTGTCGCCTCTTTGTCGCCTTTTTGTCGCCTTTTGTCACCTCTTTGTCGCCTCTTTGTCGACTCTTTGTCGCCTCTTTGTCGACTCTTTGTCGCCTCTTTGTCGCTTTTTTTGTTGCTTTTTTTCGCCTTTTGTCGCCTTTTTGTCGCCTTTTTGTCGCCTTTTAGTCGTTTTTTGTCGCCTCTTTGTCGCCTCTTTGTCGCCTCTTTGTCGCCTCTTTGTCGACTCTTTGTCACCTTTTTGTTGCCTTTTTGTCGCCTTTTGGCGCCTTTTTGTCACCTCTTTGTTGCCTTTTTGTCGCCACTTTGTCGCCTCTTTGTTGCCTTTTAGTCGCCTCTTTTTCACCTCTTTGACGCTTTTTTCTTGCCTTTTTGTTGTCTTTTTGATGCCTTTTTGTCAAATTTTCTTTGTTTTTCATCACTCTTTGTCGCCTTTCTGTCGCCTCTTTGTCGCCTCTTTGTTGTCTTGTTGTCGCCTTTTAGTTGCCTCTTTGTCGCCTTTTTGTTGCCTTTTTGTTGCCTTTTTGTCACCTCTTTGTCGCCTTTTTGTCGCCTTTTTGTCGCCTTTTGTCGCCTTTTTGTCGCCTTTTTGTCGCCTTTTTGGCGCCTTTTTGTCGCCTCTTTGTCGCCTCTTTTGTCGACTCTTTATTAACTCTTTTTGTCGCCTTTTTGTCGCCTTTTTGTCGCCTCTTTTTAGTCGCCTTTTTAAGCCTCTTTGTCGCCTCTTTTGTCGCCTCTTTGTCGACTCTTTTTACCTTTTTGTTGCCTTTTTTGTCGCTTTTTGGCGCCTTTTTTGTCACCTCTTTGTCGCCTCTTTTTGTCGCTTTGTTTTTTGTCGCCTTTTTTCAGCCTTTTTTTCTTGCCTTTTTGTTGTGTTTTTGTCGACTCTTTGTCACCTTTTTGCCTTTTTGTCGCCTTTTTTTTTGTCACCTCTTTGTCACCTTTTTATCGACTCTTTGCCTCTTTTCGACTCTTTGTCACCTCTTTGTTGCCTTTTTGTTGCCTTTTTGTCGCCTCTTTTTGCCTTTTTAGCCTCTTTTTCACCTCTTTGAGCCTTTTTTCTTGCCTTTTTGTTGTCTTTTTGATGCCTTTTTGTCAAATTTTCTTTGTTTTTCATCACTCTTTGTTTTTTTTTATTCGCCTTTTGTCGCCTTTTTGTTGCCTTTTGTAAACCTCTTTTTTGTCCTGCCTTTTGTTGAGCCTCTTTGTCGCTCTTTAATGTCGCCTCTTTGTCACCTCTTTGTCGCTTTTTTCTTTTTGTCTTTTTGATGCCTTTTTGTTTTTGTTTTTTTCATCCTTTTTTCGCCGAAAAATCGCCTTTTTCGCCTTTTTGTTGCTTTTTATTGCCTCTTTTTCGCCTTTTTATTAAGCCTTTTTTGTCGCCTTTTTTTGCCTTTTTGTCGCCTTTTTTGTTGCCTTTTTTTGCCTCTTTGTCGCCTTTTATTAAGCCTTTTTGTTAGCCTCTTTTTGCCTTTTGTTGCCTTTTTGTCGCCTTTTGTTTGCCTCTTTGTCGCCTTTTTGTCGCCTTTTTGTCACCTCTTTGTCGCCTTTTTTTCGCCTTTTTATTAAGCCTTTTGTCGCCTTTTGTCGCCTCTTTGTCGCCTTTTTATTAAGCCTCTTTTTGCTTTTTTATTAAGCCTCTTTGTTAAGCCTTTTGTCGCCTTTTGTAAGCCTTTTTGTTGCCTTTTTTGCCTCTTTATTAAGCCTTAAGCCTTTTTTGTCGCCTCTTTGTCGCCTCTTTGTTGCCTTTTTGTCGCCTCTTTGTTTCGCCCTTTTCGCCTTTTAGTCGCCTCTTTTTTCTTTGACGCTTTTTTTCTTGCCTTTTTGTTGTCTTTTTGATGCCTTTTTGTCTTTTTCTTTTTTTTTCATCACTCTTTGTCTCCTTTTCTTGTCGCCTCTTTGTCGCCTCTTTGTTGTCTTGTTGTCGCCTTTTAGTCGCCTCTTTGTCGCCTTTTTTGTTGCCTTTTTGTTGCCTTTTTGTCGCCTCTTTGTCGCCTTTTGGTGCCTTTTTGCGCCTTTTGTCACCTTTTGTCGCCTTTTTGTCGCCTTTTAATTAAACTTCTTTGTCGCCTCTTTGTCGACTCTTTGTAACTCTTTTTGCCTCTTTATTAAGCCTTTTTTTGTAAGCCTCTTTGTCGCCTTTTTTGCCTTTTTTTCGCCTTTTTTTGCCTTTTTGTCGCCTTTTGTTGCCTTTTTGTTAAGCCTTTTTGTCGCCTTTTGTCGACTTTTATCGCCTTTTTGTCGCCTTTTTTGGCGCCTTTTAAGCGCTTTTTTTGGCGCCTCTTTTTAAGCCTTTTTATTAAGCCTTTTGTCGCCTCTTTATTATGCCTTTTTTTAAGCCTTTTTTCGCCTTTTATTAGATCTTTTTTTTTAAGTCCTCTTTGTCGCCTCTTTAATTAAGCCTCTTTGTCGCCTTTTTGTCGCCTCTTTGTCACTTTTTTGTTGCCTTTTTATTGCCTTTTTTGGCGCCTTTTTGTCACCTTTTTGTTGCCTTTTTGTCGCCTTTTGTCGCCTCTTTGTTGCCTTTTTTAGTCGCCTCTTTTTCACCTCTTTGACGCTTTTTTCTTGCCTTTTTTTGTCTTTTTGATGCCTTTTGTCAAATTTTCTTTTTTTTCATCACTCTTTGTCTCCTTTTGTCGCCTCTTTTTTGTCTTGTTGTCGCCTTTTTGTCGCCTCTTTGTCGCCTTTTTGTTGCCTTTTTGTCGCCTCTTTTGTCGCCTTTTTTTTTGCGCCTTTTTAAGCCTTTTCGCCTTTTTTAAGTTTTTCGCCTTTTTGTCGCCTCTTTGTCGCCTTTTTGTTGCCTTTTTGTTGCCTTTTTTGTCGCCTCTTTATTCGCCTTTTGTCGCCTCTTTGTCGCCTTTTTATTCGCCTCTTTATTGCCTTTTATTCGCCTTCTTTGTCGCCTTTTTGTTGCCTTTTTGCCTTTTGTCTTCTTTGTCACCTCTTTGTCGCCTTTTTGTCGCCTTTTAGTCGCTTTTTTTCGCCTCTTTCGCCTTTTTGTTCTTTTTTTTGCCTTTTTGTCGCCTCTTTGTCGCTTTTTTGTCGCCTTTTAATTCGCTTTTTGTCACCTTTTGTTAAGCCTTTTTGTCGCCTTTTAGTAAACTTTTTGTAAGCCTCTTTTAGCCTTTTTGTTGCTTTTTTCGCCTTTTTGTCACCTCTTTGTAAGCCTTTTTGTTGCTTTTTGTCGCCTCTTTGTAAGCCTTTTTATTCGCCTCTTTTTCGCCTTTTAGTAGCCTCTTTTTCACCTCTTTGACAGCTTTTTTCTTGCCTTTTTGTTGTCTTTTTTGATGCCTTTTTCTCAAATTTTCTTTTTTTTCATCACTCTTTTATTAAGCCTTTTTGTCGCCTTTTAGTCGCCTTTTAGTCGCCTCTTTGTCGCCTTTTTGTCGCCTCTTTGTTGTCTTGTTGTCGCCTTTTTGTCGCCTTTTAGTCGCCTCTTTGTCGCCTTTTTGTCGCCTCTTTGTTGTCTTTTTGTAAGCCTTTTTGTAAGCCTTTTGTCGCCTCTTTGTCGCCTTTTTGTCGCCTCTTTGTTGTCTTGTTATTCGCCTCTTTGTCGCCTCTTTATTCGCCTCTTTGTCGCCTCTTTGTAAGCCTCTTTATTAAGCCTTTTGGCGCCTCTTTGTTGCCTTTTAGTCGCCTCTTTTCACCTCTTTGTCGTTTTTTTTCTTGCCTTTTTGTTGTCTTTTTGATGCCTTTTTTGTCAAATTTTCTTTTTTTTTCATCACTCTTTGTCTCCTTTCTTTTGCCTTTTTGTCGCCCTCTTTTGTTGCCTTTTTTTGTTTGCCTTTTGTCGCCTCTTTGTCGCCTTTTTGGCGCCTTTTTGTCTTGCCTTTTTGTTGCCTCTTTTTTGCCTTTTTATTCAGCCTTTTTTAAGCCTTTTTTCGCCTTTTTGTCGCATTTTTTGTCGCTTTTTTGTCGCCTTTTTGTTGCCTTTTTGTCCTTTTTGTTTTTGTTTTTTTTGTTGCCTTTTGTCACCTTTTTGTGCCTTTTTTTGCCTTTTTTTGTTGCCTTTTTGTTGCCTTTTTGTCACCTTTTTTGCCTCTTTGTTGCCTTTTTTGTCGCCTTTTGTCGCCTTTTTGGTTTTTTAAGCCTTTTTGTCTCTTTTTTTCGCCTCTTTGTCGCCTTTTGTCACCCTTTTTGTAAGCCTCTTTATTAAGCCTTTCTTTGTCGCCTTTTTGTCGCCTTTTTTGTCGCCTTTTTTTAGCCTTTTAATTAAGCTTTTTTTAAGCCTTTTTTGTTCTTTTATTAAGCCTTTTTTGTCGCCTCTTTGTCGCCTTTTTGTCGCATTTTTGTCGCCTTTTTGCCTTTTTTGTCGCCTCTTTGTCGCCTTTTTGTTGCTTTTTTGTTGCCTTTTTGTCACCTTTTTGTCGCCTCTTTGGCGCTTTTTTGTTGCCTTTTTGTTGCCTTTTTGTCACCTTTTTGTCGCCTCTTTGTTGCATTTTTGCCGCCTTTTGTCGACTCTTTGTCACCTCTTTGTCGCCTTTTTGTCGCCTTTTTGTCGCCTCTTTGTCGCCTCTTTGGCGCTTTTTTGTTGTCTTGTTGTCATATGACAACTATAGAAAGAAAGGATTGATAAGGAGGGGTTGGCGGACATGCAGCAAAGGACCGCTGGTTGGAATCCCACGTCACGGTAAGGACAAAGAGTTGGGGCGCACGCTCATTTGATCCAAACACTGATGACTCATCTGTGATTGTGTTACCTGATTAATCTCCTCACTTTGCTTGCTGCAGCTTTAACGACTTTCTGCCCCGGCCTATCACAACGCTGCGAGTTACAAGAAAGGATCTTAATGGTGTTTGTCAGACTTTTGTAATGGGACTCGACACGGGGGGGTAAACAACACTCCGGCTATACAGAGGACTTAATTGCTTCTGGTTCTTCAGAGTTTTCATCAGAGCCGTCCGATCCAAATAAAAACAATTGGCTCGTCTGGGGAAGAGCGAGAAAACCAAACTGCTAATGAGAGATTAAATGGAAGAAAAACGGCCGAGCAGTGGGGTTTGGGTTTGGCTGCAACTTCTTCTCTTTCTAAAAATCAACACTTTGGTTGACGCTTTTTATCGGCTTTTAACTTTTTATGTTTTTGGCTTTTTTCTCAATGTTTGTCAATTTTTTTGACCTTTTCAACACTACGTAACACTAACTTATTAACTTTAGTTTTACAAATTTTTTGGAATTTATGGTCAATAAACCTCATTTATAGGAAATTATACCTAATGTTTGAGTTAGAAAAGCAGAAATTAGGAATTATTGAGACTAAAATTAAAGGAATGGATGTTGATGATAATCACAGACTGGAATATGTCAACTTTTACTCAATACTATTTCAAAAACACTTCCATTTGTTTTACAATGCTATAAAATTGAATAAGACGCCCCAAAATTAATGAAAGTAGAGATTTGTACTTGGCAAAGAGCGTTGGGTGGAATCAATCATGTTATTTTGGGGAATTAAAAAGAACATTGATATAGGACAACATGGGGACAACATGAGGACAACATGGGGACAACATGGGGACAACATGAGGGCAACATGAGGGCAACATGGGGACAACATGAGGACAACATGAGGGCAACATGAGGGACAACATGAGGACAACATGGGGACAACATGGGGACAACATGAGGGCAACATGAGGACAACATGAGGACAACATGAGGGCAACATGGGGACAACATGAGGGCAACATGACAACATGAGGACAACATGGGACAACATGAGGACAACATTAGGGCAACATGAGGACAACATGAGGGCAACATGAGGACAACATGAGGACAACATGAAGACAACATGAGGACAACATTAGGGCAACATGAGGACAACCTGAGGGCAACATGAGGACAACATGAAGACAACATGAGGACAACATTAGGGCAACATGAAGACAACATGAGGACAACATGAGGACAACATGAGGAGAACATGAAGACAACATGAGGACAACATGAGGACAACATGAAGACAACATGAGGACAACATGGAGACAACATGGGGACAACATGAGGGCAACATGAGGACAACATGAGGACAACATGAGGGCAACATGAGGACAACATGAAGACAACATGAGGGTTAAAACCAGCGACCGGTAACGTTCTTTACCTTTTCATGCAGAACACCGTGTGTTTTCCGAGGAATGTTGTCTGCAGCTTCTGGTTCCCGGCTCAGAGAGACCAAAGCACTGTCTTACCTTCACAAACACCAGTTCCAACCGGTGCCGCAGTATTTCGGGTTTTCATGTGTTTGTGTGCTGATGTGTAGGTGGTGTCAAAGCTCTTTGTAAACTATTGTTTTAGAAAGGTACAAATAAAGTTGTTTTTATTCCAATAAATCAGTCTTTGAAGTGTATCAATAGGACATTATGTCTGAATTGAAGACCTTTAGCTGGAGTATGCTTTGACTAAAAAGGCCTGTTTTGCTTGTAACATACATAAATAACCCAGTGTAGATATTGTTTTTACACGCAGACAGCTCATTATTATCCTTCTTTAACCTCACTGTGTGTTGAGAAAAAGAGAACAAGCTCTTATTTCCAAAACGCCTGCAGGAGGGAAGCTAACAAACTCAATCTCAAAGTGTCAAACTGGCAGAGAAAGTGTGTGTGTGTGTGTGTGTGTGTGTGTGTGTGTGTGTGTGTGTGTGTGTGTGTGTGTGTGTGTGTGGGATACAGTGGGGGCGGTGATTCTGTGGAGGATCCCGACAGAAACGAGGTTATAAAGTAAAGAAATATGAACCTGAGGGGATGAAGGAAGCTGCTCTGAAAGCAGCAAATTGGGGCTGGTAGAGCAGCGAGAAACATAATGAACAGTTTCGGTGAGTATTTGTTTTTCAAAGTGAAAACAGGAGGAATAAATTGCTTTCTTAAAACCTCTTTCAGACATGGAGTCAGTAGCATTGCTGGCGTTGCTTGGTGTTGAAGTGAAGTCTTGTTGTTATGTGTTAGCTGGTTATTCTGTGGACTGCAGTAAGTCGTCTGGTCTTTGACGGGAATTGAGTGGGTTGCTTTAAAGCTCCATATTCTGCTCATCTTCAGGGTCATAACTGTATTTTGAGGTTGGACCAGAATAGGTTTCCATGGTTTCATTTTCTAAAAACACCATATTGTCGTACTGCACATTGCTGCAGATCCTGTTTTCCTGTTTTTTTGTGTGTTTAGGTCTCTGTTTTATCTCCAGAGTGAGACATCTCTCTAGTTTTAGCTTTAGGTCTATATAAAAGAGACTTCAGATACAGTATTAGGGACCACTAAGGTCTATATAAAAGAGACTTCAGATCCAGTATTAGGGACCACTAAGGTCTATATAAAAGAGACTTCAGATACAGTATAGGGGGACACTAAGGTCTATATAAAAGAGACTTCAGATACAGTATTAGGGGACCACTAAGGTCTATATAAAAGAGACTTCAGATACAGTATTAGGGGACCACTAAGGTCTATATAAAGAGACTTCAGATACAGTATTAGGGACCACTAAGGTCTATATAAAAGAGACTTCAGATACAGTATTAGGGACCACTAAGGTCTATATAAAGAGACTTCAGATACAGTATTAGGGGACCACTAAGGTCTATATAAAAGAGACTTCAGATACAGTATTAGGGGACCACTAAGGTCTATATAAAGAGACTTCAGATACAGTATTAGGGACCACTAAGGTCTATATAAAAGAGACTTCAGATACAGTATTAGGGACCACTAAGGTGTATATAAAGAGACTTCAGATACAGTATTAGGGACCACTAAGGTCTATATAAAGAGACTTCAGATACAGTATTAGGGACCACTAAGGTCTATATAAAGAGACTTCAGATACAGTATTAAGGGACCACTAAGGTCTATAAAAAGAGTCTTCAGATACAGTATTAGGGACCACTAAGGTCTATATAAAAGCATCCAAAGAGCACCATGTCATGGGACCTTTAATGCTTAATGTTTTGGGAGCCAAAGAGCCCCCCCCCCCCTCCGACCTCCTACCCTACGAGGATCTCCACGCTCTTATAGAGCAGCAGTCCATGCGCTGCTGCAACACATTACAGTGCATTGCCTTTAATAGCTGTTTGTATGAATGGCTCATTTGCATGTACAGTACCTGCCTGTCTTTCTGTCTTTGCAGAGGTGGGGGACAGCTGTCATGCTGCAGAAACAAGTCAATATCCAAAGAGGCTATTAGTAAGACTAGACATCTGTCTGTCCTCTCTATTTAAAAGCACTAGAAGCAAATAGCAATAGTTAAGTCTCAGTCATCGCCCGGGGCTTCCTCCAATTAGCAACGTTCAACACTTAGTCAGCTGATCCAGACGTGATGTGTCATTTGAGTTCTCCGTCACCTCTCTCCGCTCCCTCAGTGCGGAGCTGTTGACAGCCACAGAAGAAGGTTCAGATGGCAGTCTGCTCCGACAGCCAAGTGAACCGAGAAGACAAATAAAGAAATAGCCGGCGGTTCGAATTAATTATTCTGTGCAAATGCACCAATTTGGGAGGTGAGTCGAGCAGCTTGGTGTTCAACAAAGTTCAACTTCCAGGAGTTTTCAGTAGGCTACTCGTACATGTTATTCTATAATTTACAGGTAGAGCAGGTCTAGACCACTCTATAATTTACAGATAGAGCAGGTCTAGACCACTCTATAATTTACAGATAGAGCAGGTCTAGACCTCTCTATAATTTACAGATAGAGCAGGTCTAGACCTCTCTATAATTTACAGATAGAGCAGGTCTAGACCTCTCTATAATTTACAGATAGAGCAGGTCTAGACCTCTCTATAATTTACAGATAGAGCAGGTCTAGACCTCTCTATAATTTACAGATAGAGCAGGTCTGAAAAGAGGCGACCCCTGAACCGTGACACAGCTACAGTCATCCTCCCCCAAAACATTGAGACACGAAATGTCATCAAACGAAGGAAGCTCCTCCTCGGCTGAGTCAGCAGCCTCCTCCCCTTGAGGAAGAGGAGGAGGGGGAGGAGGGAGGTGACAGATAGAGGGGAAGAGGAGAGGAAACTGCTGCGTCTTGGTTTTGATAACCAGCCAATGAAACTGCTGAAGCTTTGTTCTGGGGACCTTGGCAGGGTGGAGTAATGTGTCTCCGCTGTCTCCGTCCTCTTTCTGCTTCCCTAAGACAGTCAGACAGAGTCGCTAATCCATCTTCATCTGCTACGGCTGCAGAGCAGTGAACAAACCACGGTCTCTGTAGGGAAATACATGTAGACACACACACATATACACACACATATACACACACATGCACACACATACACACATACACATATATACACACACATACACACACATATACACACACACATATACACACACACATACACATATACACACACACACACATATACACACACATACACACACATACACACACATACACACACATACACATATACACACACACACACACACACATATATACACATATACACACACATATACACACACATATACACATACAGTATATACACACATATACACACACACACACACACACATACACATATATACACACACACACACACATATACACATATACACTCACATATACACACATATACACATATATACACACATATACACACACAAACACACACACACACACATACACACACACACACACACACACACACACACACATATACACACAAACACACACACACAAACATATACACCCAAACACATATACATACACACATACACATGTACATACACACCAACAAACTCACATACACAGACGCACACGCGGACACACACACACACACACACACACACACACACACACACACACACACACATACAGACGCACTCACATACACACGCACGCACGCACGGACACACACACACACACGCACACACACAGATGCATACAGGGACACACACACAGAGACTCTCATACACACACACACACTCTCAAACCCTCTTCCCTCTAATACACACAGTTGTTTCTGTGGGTTTGCTGAGCTGGTGCAATTTTGCTAAAAACGTCCCCTTGCATTCTGGGATGCAGAATGCCCCCCCCCACACACACACACACACACACACACACTAATCCTGAGTCTTATGATAAGATCACCACATCAGGAGCAGTTGTGATGGCTGGAGGAAAGAAAGGAAATGGATGTGATTGAAGCTTAAGAAGATTTGGGGGCTTTGAGACGCGAGACTAAAAGACATTACAGAATCTGAAAATAACTCTTGTGATGTGAATGTTTTTAACTTTTTCTTACGTTTTTGTCCCTTTTTTCAACACTTTTGACGTTTTTTTTCAATGTCTGTCACTTTTATTTGACGTTTTCAACACTACGTAACACTAACTTATAGGAAATTATACCTAATGTTTGAGTTAGAAAAGCAGAAATTAGTAATTATTGAGACTAAAATTAAAGGAATGGATGTTGATGATAATCACAGACTGGAATATGTCAACTTTTACTCAATACTATTTCAAAAACACTTCCATTTGTTTTACAATGCTATAAAATTGAACAAGACACCCCAAAATTTCCCTTCATTGGGTCATTACAAAGAACATTGATATAGGAAAATGAATCAATTTGACCCGAGGACAACATGAGGACAACATGAGGACAACATGAGCACATCATGAAGGTTAACTAGAAGGGCACTTGGAGACCTTGGACCTTACCCTATCTCATAATGTTAACGAAAGGGTAAATTTGGGTATCCGCCCCTTGTTGGGGGTTGTTCCGAGGCCCATGGTACGCCCCAATAATCCTGCTGACAGACCAACAAAAAACAATCTCTCTGATGGAGATAAACAGACAAATGAAATCAACATGTAGTCAGTGCAAATCAGAGCTGAGTGCAGGACAAAGTCGTGTCTCCGTAATTACAGGCATGGTTCCCTCTCTGCTTTCCCTGATTTCACCAAATTAAGACAATCATTCTTAATTGTCTTCGTCTCCTGTCTGCACTGATGCAAAACGTCACTTTACAATGAGATACACTGCAGTGATGAGTGGATTTGTGTGTGAAACATGAAATATTCTAACACACAAAAACAAAAAGGTTCATTAATTAACCCTTGTATTGTCCTCGGGTCAAAGTTGACCGGTTGACCCGTCAAAGTTGATGGTCAATAAACCTCATTTATAGGAAATGAAACCTAGTGTTTGAGTTAGAAAAGCAGAAATTATGAATTATTTACACTAAAATTAAAGGAGTGGATTTTGATGATAATCACAGACTGGAATATGTCAACTTTTACTCAATACTATTTCAAAAACACTTCCATTTGTTTTACAATGCTATAAAATTGAATAAGACGCCCCAAAATTAATGAAAGTAGAGATCTGTACTTGGCAAAGAGCGTTGGGTGGAATCAATCATGTTATTTTGGGGAATTAAAAAGAACATTGATATAGGACAACATGGGGACAACATGGGGACAACATGAGGACAACATGGGGTCAACATGAGGACAACATGGGGACACCATGAGGACAACATGAGGACAACATGAGGACAACATGGGGACAACATGAGGACAACATGAAGACAACATGAGGGTAACATGAGGACAACATGAGGGCAACACAAATACAACATGAAGACAACATGAAGATAACATGAGGACAACATGAGGGCAACATGAACACAACATGAGGGCAACATGAAGACAACATGAGGGCAACATGAGGACAACATGAGGGCAACATGAGGACAACATGAGGACAACATGAGGGCAACATGAAGACAACATGAGGGCAACATGAAGACAACATGAAGACAACATGAGGACAACATGAGGGCAACATGAGGACAACATGAAGACAACATGAGGACAACATGAGGTCAACATGAGGACAACATGAAGACAACATGAAGACAACATGAGGACAATATGAGGGCAACATGAGGACAAAATGAGGGCAACATGAGGACAACATAAGGGCAACATGAAGACAACATGAGGACAACATGAGGACAACATGAGGGTTAAGTTCATTCTGTAATATATCTATGTGCTTAAATACATTTTAAAAGGACTGTCAGTATCACGTGATGATCCGTTATGATGTTATGAAGTATAATAATTCATCTGTTACTCTTCTAGCATGTGAGTGCTCTGTACATTCCTTTTTTCCTGCTCATGAATACTTTATGTTGGTAATAATGTTTCTTGGGAAGTTGATATTTTGCAGCACAGTCAGATCATCCTCTCCCGTGTTCTTTAAAAGCCAATCAGCTATTAATTTTTTATTGGCCTTTGCCCGGTTGACTTATGGCCCATTCTGCTTCCACAAATCATCCGGCCGGGCACTTTAATGACCTGCGTGCATCGGCCGAAGGTTCAGGACAGCTCACACACTCATCAGCTCATCATCTCCGTTTCATAATGAAACAAGGGCCTAAAATATGAGGGAAACTATAACGTTAACACATTTTAAACTAATAAGTAACAACTAATGTTTCCTAATGCTTCTGCAGCAGTATGTGTATACATGTGTGTTATATGATGCTAAAGGAGATGACCAAGCGTGTTATATGACGCTAAAGGAGACGACCAAGCGTGTTATATGACGCTAAAGGAGACGACCAAGCGTGTTATATGACGCTAAAGGAGACGACCAAGCGCATTATAGGACGCTGAAGGAGACGACCAAGCGTGTTATATGACGCTAAAGGAGACGACCAAGCGTGTCATTTGACGCTGAAGGAGACGACCAAGCGTGTTATATGATGCTAAAGGAGAGCGACCAAGCGTGTTATATGACGCTAAAGGAGACAAACAAGCGAGTTAATGACGCTAAAGGAGACAACCGTGTTATATGACGCTAAAGGAGACGACCAAGTGTGTTATATGACGCTAAAGGAGACAACCAAGCGAGTTATATGACGCTAAAGGAGACGACCAAGCGTGTTATATGACGCTAAAGGAGACAACCAAGTGTGTTATATGACGCTAAAAGGAGATGACCAAGCGTGTTACATGACGCTAAAGGAGACAACCAAGCGTGTTATATGACGCTAAAGGAGACAACCAAGCGTGTTGTATGACGCTAAAGGACCCAACCAAGCGTGTTATATGACGCTAAAGGAGACGACCAAGCGTGTTATATGATGGTAAAGGAGATGACCAAGCTTGTTACGTGACGCTAAAGGAGATGACCAAGCGTGTTATAAGACGCTAAAGGAGACAACCAAGCGTGTTATATGATGCTAAAGGAGACAACCAAGCGTGTTGTATGACGCTAAAGGACCCAACCAAGCGTGTTATATGACACTAAAGGAGACAACCAAGCGTGTTATATGATGGTAAAGGAGATGACCAAGCTTGTTAAGTGACGCTAAAGGAGATGACCAAGCGTGTTATAAGACGCTAAAGGAGATGACCAAGCGTGTTATAGAGCTGTGGGAACTTTAGCGTCATATAACACGCTGATATACATTTTTGAATATTGAAACAAGTCTAAATGAGACTAACAGCGTTATTTCACTTTTTTTATTTAATATCCTGCAGGCTTTGAAGCAAATAAAAAATGGATGCATCTTAACAAAGGAGGAAAGGGATTTCTTCCACGTGCTTGTTTGTCCTGAGGCATTTTCTATTTGTCTCTTTTTTCCTGAAAGTAATATCAGGAAAAAAAAAAACAGTTTTCAGGGTGAGTTATTGCACGAGGACAACTGCTTCTTCTTCTTCTTCTCTCTCTTTCTTTGTCCCTGGGGTTATTGTCAGGTCAGGTGTCGCTCTTCACGCCAGTGCAGGAGCGAGGTCATTAATAACAATCCAGGTAGGTGAAGCAGCGGCTCCCCTTGACCGGGATCCTTTCAAACTCAACAGCACGGGAGTGTTACTAAGTAACAAGATGTCGCTGCAACGTTGACGTGGAAAATCTCCTTGAATCTTCGGAAGAAAATCGACTTTAAATCCAGGTGTCCGTGCCTTTTGTTTCTCAGCTTTCTGATTCTTCTGTGTGCTCTGTCTGAGAGAGGAGCAGGTCTCTGAGCTGGTTTAACCCTCGTGTTGTCCTCCTGGGTTAAAAAAACAGACAAATATTTGACATTTGTGTCCCTTTTTCTGACTTTTTTCAGTTTTCACCTAGGGTTAGGGGTTAGGGGTTACGGAGTGAGGGTTAGGGGGGTTAGTGTTAGGGGGTTAGAGGGTTAGGGGTCAGGGGGTTAGGGGGTCAGGGGGTTAGGGGGTTAGGGGTTAGGGGGTTATGGTTAGGGAGTGAGGGTTAGGGTTAGGGGGGTTAGGGGGTTAGGGGTTAGGGTTAGAGGGTTAGGGTTACGGGGGTCAGGGGGTTAAGGGGTTAGGGTTAGGTATATTGGGTTTCCACAAAATGGTTATTGCGCTCCGATAACATGTGTGGGGCAGCGGCTTACACACTGTCCCATACTAGCAGCCTAAAAGCTGCTATTTCATCTGCTTTAATTTGTTAAGTTTTTTAAGTTTTCTTTCATTTAAAAACTTAAATTTTTAATTTCTTGTACTGCACTGTAGCTTTTACTTTAATCACTTTGAATTGCCCTGTTGCTGAAATGTGCTGTACAGATAAAGCTGCCTTGCCTTGCCTTGCGTCAGCCTAACCTCACCTTCCAGTCCCAATACCTTCTCCACTCAGACCTCCCCCCATCATCCTCGACCCTGTGGAGCTGAGGAGGGATGAAGAGGGATGAACAGGGCGCCCAGCAACAGGCCCTTTATCCTGCAGGATGACTGGGGGTCTCATGAAAGCGATTGCCAGGATGAGAACACAAAGAAGAGGCAGCTTGAATGAATCTCCAAATCTCAGCATGGTACGAGATAAAACTGATATTGGATTGGATTCTGAGCTTGTTTTTCATAATCTGATGAAAAATACCAAAAAATACCGGGCCCCTTGCAAACTTAGATCTGGCCCCCATATTAATTTAGGGACACAATAAATTTTTGGCCCACTTGTTTTTTTCAACATTTCTGAAGGTTTCCCCACATTTTTGATGCTTTTTGCGACATTTTTGGCATTTTTTGAAACATTTTTAACAACCAAACTGTAAGTGAGCAGACTATATGAGACGTGCATTAATACAGTCAAACATATTTGACTTTTTCAAAGACATAAAACCAATAAACTCTCCATTTCTTACCTATGATTCTAATTTTCCAGTGTGGACCTTAGAGAAGTAGAGTTGGACACACCTGCCTCTAGGTAGTACTCCCGGGAAGCAAACACTCGTTTACTGGGAGATTTCTTCTTAAAGGGGTGCTAGGAAGCTTTGGCCATTTCTCTCTATAGAGCCCCCCTACAGGTTTCTCTATAGAGCCCCCCCTACAGGTTTCTCTGTAGAGCCCCTCTACAGTTTTCTTTATAGACCCCCCTACAGATTTCAATTCAATTCAATTCAATTTTATTTATAGTATCAATTCATAACAAGAGTTATCTCAAGACACTTTACATATAGAGCAGGTCTAGACCACACTCCAGAATTTACAAGGACCCAACAGTTCTAGTAGTTTCCTCCAGAGCAAGCAACAGTGCGACAGTGGCGAGGAAAAACATCCTTTTAGGCAGAAACCTTAGACAGACCCAGACCGAGACCTAGACCCAGGCTCTTGGTAGGCGGTGTCTGACGACCGGTTGGTGTTAAAATGAAGAGTGGCAATAACAGTCACAAAAAATAGTAGTTTGTAGTAGTTCTTTGTAGTGGCATAACAGGGCACTGTACGCCATTACAAGGCACAGCAGGACGTAGCTGGGCACTGCAGAGCGTGTAGCGGGACCATGGTGACAGCTGCAACCATGATTTTGGAACCTCCCTGATCCGAGTTTCTCTATAGAGTTCCCCCTACAGGTTTCTCTATAGACTTCCCCCTACAGGTTTCTCTATAGAGTATCCCCCTACAGGTTTCTCTATAGACTCCCCCCTACAGGTTTCTCTATAGAGTTCCCCCTACAGGTTTCTCTATAGAGTATCCCCCTACAGGTTTCTCTATAGACTTCCCCCTACAGGTTTCTCTATAGAGTTCCCCCTACAGGTTTCTCTATAGACTTCCCCTACAGGTTTCTCTATAGAGTTCCCCCTACAGGTTTCTCTATAGAGTATCCCCCTACAGGTTTCTCTATAGACTTCCCCCTACAGGTTTCTCTATAGTATCCCCCTACAGGTTTCTCTAAAGAGTTCCCCTACAGGTTTCTCTATAGACTTCCCCCTACAGGTTTCTCTATAGAGTTCCCCCTACAGGTTTCTCTAGAGTATCCCCCTACAGGTTTCTCTATAGACTTCCCCCTACAGGTTTCTCTATAGAGTTCCCCCTACAGGTTTCTCTATAGAGTATCCCCCTACAGGTTTCTCTATAGACTTCCCCCTACAGGTTTCTCTATAGAGTTCCCCCTACAGGTTTCTCTATAGAGTATCCCCCTACAGGTTTCTCTATAGAGTTCCCCCTACAGGTTTCTCTATAGACTTCACCCTACAGGTTTCTCTATAGACTTCCCCTACAGGTTTCTCTATAGAGTTCCCCCTACAGGTTTCTCTATAGATCTCCCCCTACAGCTCCCATGTCTACTTGTGTCTGACCCCTCCTTCGGTCGATGCCTTCCGAGCTTTCTGCTTCTTTTTTGCATTCTCAGCCATGACGATAGTGTGGAAAACTCCATCGTTACCTTGTTAGCTGGCTCCTGATTGGCTGTACGTGTGCTGTGCCGTAAAGCAATTCGTAACATTGCAAGACCTGACATCACGCTATATGTCCTACGCTGTGTCCGTTGACTCGCCAACCCAAAGTTGCTAGGGTGGTTTTTCCGCTCACAGGCGCTAGGGGGGAGCGAGACGACCACCATCTAACCATTCTAATGACTCTAAAGCTGTTCAGTTAAGGCAAACTAAGCTAAAAAACTGCGTAGTTCCCCTTCAATTTCTTCTGGGACGTGAACTCCACTCCTCTGTTTTAGGATGCAGTTTTCAATCTGTAGCCTCCACACACAAAAACCAACATAAGTCCCATTGTTTATCACTGAACGTGCAGATTTAAGTCTTAATTTTCGTTTATTAAACCCCTTAAAATCTCAGACAAATTACAGGATTTTGCCTATCGGCATTTCCTAACATGATAAAAAGGCTTCTGCATGATAACAATGCTTCATCGTTAGGGGAACGCATTAGGATGTCAGAACAACAGATGGAGTCCAGCCATTCAGACTAATATTCTTCATTGTGAATGGCAGGAGGTGGAGCCTGGCATCTCTGTCTAATATTGCTTAAACTGCAGGTTTCCCAGCATGTGGACTGGGATTGGCCCTCCTCGGATCTGCGATAATGATATCTGGTTTTCTGGGAGAAACAGAAACGACGATACCAATAATCATTCTGCAGATTTATAATGATTTCATGTTACTTTAATGGGAGTGTGAACAGAGGAGGGGAACAAGTGATCAAAACAATGATTAAGGAAATTAGGCTGTAATGATATGAGCGGATATTGTGTAATTATGAACGATTGTGTCTATGTTTACATCCCTGAAGTCAAAACACAACATTACCCAATCATAGAAACTTGAGCATTGAGCCAGTTAAAACCCCCAAAACAACACTGGAGGGGTAATTATTCCACGAAACCAGTTTAGTCCAGAAAATGCAAACACATAGTATATAATATATTTTTAATCAACCGCACATATGCATCATACTCCATATCCCACGTGTCAAAGCTGCATTTAGGAGCTAATGCAAAATATCATTAAGAACATAAAAGGTTTCATGGTTTAAATCCAGCTCTGTGTCATCTTTATGTGGTTGAACAGTGTATCCCTTTAAAGCTATAGCGTGCAGGCGCCAGGATAGCTCCGTTGGTAGAGCAGGCGCCCGTGTACGATTCTTCTTCTCCTAAACCCAACTGTCCGGTTCTTCTTCTCCTAAACCCAACAGTCCGTTCTTCTTCTTCTCCTAAACCCAACCGTCCCGTTCTTTTTCTTCTCCTAAACCCAACTGTCTTCTTCTCCTTCTCCTAAACCCAACTGTCCCGTTCTTCTTCTTCTCCTAAACCCAACTGTCGGGTTCTCCTTCTCCTAAACCCAATTGTCCCGTTCTTCTTCTTCTCCTAAACCCAACTGTCCCGTTCTTCTTCTCCTAAACCCAACTGTCCCGTTCTTCTTCTCCTAAACCCAACCGTCCCGTTTTTCTTCTTCTTCTAAACCCAACCGTCCCGTTCTTCTTCTTCTCCTAAACCCAACTGTCCCATTCTTCTTCTCCTAAACCCAATTGTCCTGTTCTTCTTCTTCTCCTAAACCCAACCGTCCCGTTCTTCTTCTTCTCCTAAACCCAACTGTCTTCTTCTCCTTCTCCTAAACCCAACTGTCCCGTTCTTCTTCTCCTAAACCCAACTGTCCCGTTCTTCTTCTTCTCCTAAACCCAACTGTCCCGTTCTTCTTCTCCTAAACCCAACCGTCCCTTCTTCTTCTCCTAAACCCAACTGTCTTCTTCTCCTTCTCCTAAACCCAACTGTCCCGTTCTTCTTCTCCTAAACCCAACTGTCCCGTTCTTCTTCTTCTCCTAAACCCAACTGTCCCGTTCTTCTTCTCCTTAACCCAACCGTCCCGTTCTTCTTCTTCTCCTTAATCCAACCGTCCTGTTCTTCTTCTTCTCCTAAACCCAACTGTCCGGTTCTTCTTCTCCTAAACCCAACTGTCCGGTCTTCTTCTCTTAAACCCAACTGTCCGGTTCTTCTTCTCCTAAACCCAACTGTCCGGTCTTCTTCTCCTAAACCCAACCATTCCGTTCTTCTTCTTCTTCTCCTAAACCCAACCGTCCCGTTCTTCTTCTCTTAAACCCAACTGTCCGGTTCTTCTTCTCCTAAACCCAACTGTCCGGTTCTTCTTCTCCTAAACCCAACTGTCCTGTTCTTCTTCTCCTAAACCCAACCGTCCCGTTCTTCTTCTTCTCCTAAACCCAACTGTCCCGTTCTTCTTCTCCTTAACCCAACCGTCCCGTTCTTCTTCTTCTCCTAAACCCAACTGTCCCGTTCTTCTTCTCCTTAACCCAATCGTCCTGTTCTTCTTCTTCTCCTAAACCCAACTGTCCCGTTCTTCTTCTTCTCCTAAACCCAACCGTCCCGTTCTTCTTCTTCTCCTAAACCCAACCGTCCCGTTCTTCTTCTTCTCCTAAACCCAACCGTCCCGTTCTTCTTCTCCTAAACCCAACCGTCCCGTTCTTCTTCTCTAAACCCAACTGTCCGTTCTTCCCAACTGTCCCGTTCTTCTTTACCTAAACCCAACTGTCCGTTCTTCTTCTCCTAAACCCAACTGTCCCGTTCTTCTTCTCCTAAACCCAACTGTCCCGTTCTTCTTCTCCTAAACCCAACTGTCCCGTTCTTCTTCACCTAAACCCAACTGTCCCGTTCTTCTTCTCCTAAACCCTACCGCCCTGTTCTTCTTCTCCTAAAGCACTGAAGCTTTAAGTAAACATACCAGTTACATTCCACCACTAGACATAAGTGTTCCCATTATAATCCCTTGGATTTGTTTTGTTTATGTAGATCCATAAATCACATCTGGCCAAAATAAACACATTTAGCCATTAAATTGGCAATTATTTCCAATGGAAATACTGCACATACAGTACATGAATAGAACGCAGAAGAATAAAGCAGAAGGCGACTGGCAAGCAACAGCCATGACATCATCCAAGCAGATGTGCGGGGGAGCAATAAAACCTTCATTCTCATTCACTTCCTGTCATTCAGGCCTGGAAGCTTCCCAGCGTCGGTGCAATTTTGCCTTGAAAAAAGTTTTAATGATGGTAACGTGCATTGAAAAGGCTTGCAATGGGGGGGCCTGGACATGTGTTGACATTACAGATGGATTCAATCTGACAGGTTAAAGGGATATTTTCCCATCTGTTTGTGTCTATGTGACTGATGGGAACAAAAATCTTTGAAATTGGTCCAGTATTAAGCAAGACGAAACAAGCTGCAATATAATGTTAATAGGCAAATGTTCACAGTCAGTTGACGTCCACTAAAGGTTCTGTTGACAGGCTCAGTTATTAGTGTCTGACAATATTGTTGAAAGGATCTCTACAGAGATAGACCTTTTTGTTAAAGAGTAAGATCCTTTTTTTTATCATCGAAAAACTCACTTCATTCAAAGAGGACACAAAAATATAAAACTACCAAAAGCCATCCTGGTTCATATTTCCACTGTTCTAACAATCACCACTCTGGTCTGGTTGGAATAAACTCTTAATTCACCCATTTACATGTGGAGATATGCTGCTCTATACACGTTAAAAGTAGTGATTATTTACATGGAGTCTGGTGGAGATATGCTGCTCTATACACACTAAAAGTAGTGATTATTTACATGGAGTCTGGTGGAGATATGCTGCTCTATACACGTTAAAAGTAGTGATTATTTACATGGAGTCTGGTGGAGATATGCTGCTCTATACACGCTAAAAGTAGTGATTATTTACATGGAGTATGGTGGAGATATGCTGCTCTATACACGCTAAAAGTAGTGATTATTTACATGGAGTCTGGTGGAGATATGCTGCTCTATACACACTAAAAGTAGTGATTATTTACATGGAGTCTGGTGGAGATATGCTGCTCTATACACGCTAAAAGTAGTGATTATTTACATGGAGTCTGGTGGAGATATGCTACAATAGACCCCAAAATAGGGTCCAGGATGAAAAAAAGCAAAATTACATCTTAGTTTTTCTTTTTAATTCCTTTTCTTGCTTTGTGTAAGAACCCGTTGGGTGCAGCAGTTTGCCAAGCAGAAACTATCTGTCCTATAAATCATCCCCCCGTTGTATGGAGATGTGAACTGCTGACCTCCTGTTAAAACGCCACTTCTCTGACATTTAGTCTCATGCACCCCTGAGGGGCCCAGGGGGACACAGAGATAGAGATGAAGAAGAAGAGGAAAGTGTACTAGCTGTGATTGTGTGTCGGGGATTGGTGGAGTGATAAAAGATGGCACGGTGAGTGCATATCAGTCAGATAGGCCAGTGCATGAATCTGACCTTTCCCAGACCTTTTGGTGGTGGACGGCTATTGCTTTGCCTCCGACAGGTTAATGACCTGTCAGACTGACTGATCCCTGCAGCGCTGAACTGTGACAGGCATTACACCCAACACACGGAAACACACAACCCCCCAAGAGACCGGGTCAGGTGAAAACCTCACTTAACCCTCATGTTGCCCTCATGTTGTCTTCATGTTGTCCCCATGTTGTCCTCATCATCATCATCACTTTATTTATAAAGTGCTTTCACATCAGCAATAGCTGAACAAAGTGCTGTACATGAAGGCAACAAACAAATATAAAATAACAGTCCTCATGTTGTCCTCATGTTGTCCTCATGTTGTCCTATATCAATGTTCTTTTTAATTCCCCAAAATAACATGATTGATTCCACCCAACGCTCTTTGCCAAGTACAGATCTCTACTTTCATTAATTTTGGGGCGTCTTATTCAATTTTATAGCATTGTAAAACAAATGGAAGTGTTTTTGAAATAGTATTGAGTAAAAGTTGACATATTCCAGTCTGTGATTATCATCAACATCCATTCCTTTAATTTTAGTCTCAATAATTCCTAATTTCTGCTTTTCTAACTCAAACATTAGGTATAATTTCCTATAAATGAGGTTTATTGACCATTAATTCCAGAAATAACTGTAAAACATGTGGACAACACGAGGACAACACGAGGACAACATGAAGACAACATGAAGACATGAGGACAAAATGAAGACAACATGAGGACAACATGAGGACAACATGAGGGCAACATGAAGACAACATGAGGACAACAGGAGGACAACATGAAGACAACATGAGGACAACATGAGGGCAACATGAAGACAACATGAGGACAACAGGAGGACAACATGAAGACAACATGAGGACAACATGAAGACAACATGAGGGCAACATGAAGACAACATGAGGACAACAGGAGGACAACATAAAGACAACATGAGGACAACATGAAGACAACATGAGGACAACATGAGGACAACAGGAGGACAACATGAGGGCAACATGCGGACAGCATGATGTCAACATGTGGACAACACGAGGACAACATGAAGACAACATGAGGACAACATGAAGACAACATGAGGGCAACATGAAGACAACATGAGGACAACAGGAGGACAACATAAAGACAACATGAGGACAACATGAAGACAACATGTGGGACAACATGAGGACAACAGGAGGACAACATGAGGGGGCAACATGCGGACAGCATGATGTCAACATGTGGACAACACGAGGACATCACGAGGACAACATGAAGACAACATGAGGACAACATGAGGACAACATGGGGCAACATGGGGACAACATGATTGGGATTTGTTCCAGTCTACGTGAAGTAAGATGATTTCTGTACATATCCACCTGTATATTATATTCAGTACATATTCAGCTGTAAATCTTGCTCACAATACTAGTTATCTACATATTATATTCATAGGACAAATCTATCTATAAAATTCAGTTCATAATAGTATTCATCTCTATATTCATTCAGTACATATCCATGTCCTGCACTTATGGAACCAGTGTATATCCTGCACCGGCCGCTATTGCACTTTTAAATGACCTAAACAGCATTTCATTGCCTTGGACCTGTGTACTGACAGTAAAGTTGAATCTAATCTTCTGCGCTGGTTCCTACGTCAGGCTGATGAATGAGCACCCGTGGGTGCCCAGCGTTGAGGGTCCAAAGGCTGGGATGACTCACCGGGGGCTGGGCTCAGACCCGGTGACAACAAACAGCTGATGCAGCCTTCATGCTCTTTTCATGGATGGTTAGCTGTAGCGCTTCAATCATAGATGGTACAAAATCTGCAAAAGAAAATACATTTTCACGCAAAAATGGACATGTGTTGCACAATATAGATAGATAGATAGATAGATAGATAGATAGATAGATATGTAGATATGTAGATAGATAGATAGATATGTAGATATAGATAGATAGATAGATAGATAGATAGATAGATAGATAGATAGATATGTAGATAGATAGATATGTAGATAGATAGATAGATAGATAGATAGATAGATAGATAGATAGATAGATAGATAGATAGATAGATAGATAGATAGATAGATAGATAGCTTTATTTGTCACATATACAGAAGTACACAGTGAGAGGGCGCTCTCCTGAAAAGGATTCATGCAGACAATATATAGTATACAATACATAACAACATGATGCACAACACGACACGCTGTTCACGTCGTCACATGAAGGAATTGTTTGAGGTGGCTTGGGAGGGAGAAAGAAAGAAACAATAGTATAAAGTATTTGAGGCAGACCGTTCAAAGGGGGATGAATGACAAAAAATAGAAGCATGCCAAGATAGGAAGGGAGAGTAGGGAAGCACGTCTGCACGTCTAGTGAGATGCAGTTGGTTGTTGTAACCAATCAGATTCATGGAAAAGGTCATGGGGTATGTTTCTATGTGAATGAAGCTCCTCCACCGCAAATACCAACATAACATCGACGTAGAAAGGGAGAAGCTAACCCTCGTGTCGTCTTCCCGTCAAAATTGAAAATCAACACTTTTTTTCAATGTTTGTCACTTTTTTTTTTTTTTTACGTCTAACACTACGTAACACTAACTTAATAACTTTAATTTTACAGTTATTTTTGACTGGAATGTGTCAACCTTTACTCAATACATTAGGTTTTCTCCCACTTTGGATGCAGACACGCTGCGAGGCTATTTATCTGAAAAAACTGGAGAATGGAACAGTAACGTGTTGAAAGATCGAGTCGGCCCGAAGGTTTTTAAGGAGGAGGGGGGTAAATTGGATGGCCATGGTACACCTGCAGCTCCACATGAGACCCAGTCTGCATAATAGCTATGTGATGAGTTAACCTAGGCCAGTGGTTCCCAAACTTTTTCAGCTCAAGACCCAAAAGAGAAATTTGGTGTCTCCCCGGGACCCAAATTTACAAAAATACACCATGAATCATTGTAACATCTACATTTTTAAACTGTGGACAAAAGACGGAACAAACTATGAATTTAAATGCATGTGAAGTGTATTTATTCCATTATAACGAAGCCTTCAGCGCTGCTCGGTTCCCTTTGAACGCCTGATAGATAACAGGGAGAATCATTAAAAACGACCTCTCTCACCTGTTCCCGTTACATTAGTCTCACACGCTCGAGTAACACAAACACAACACCCACGTTACTGACTCTTCCATCGTCAAAAAACAATGTCAAATACCCACTTTGCTGCCTAATCCACATCAGTAACAAGCCCGCCAGACGGACAACAGCGGCTAACAACGCCGTCACAAATTAACTGACACACAAAAATATTATTTAAAATGCTAAATGTACACCAACAGACAACATGTCATGACTTCTCCGCTGTCAAAACACTGTTTCTTGAAGGATTCTTATTTGCAAAGGAAACATCGTTTGGACGTTCCCCGATAATGTGAATGTTTTGTTTGAAGATGTGTGTCCAGTTTATTCATTTTAAAAAGAAGAGCGAGAGGAACCCCCCACAGCATCTGAGCTGAACAGACCAGTGTAGCAAAAAGGAACGCTCTCATTCACATAAGATTGATATGCATTTTACTCTGCCAATTGGCGACCCAATAAAACGGGTCTGCGACCCATTTTGGGTCCCGACCCTAAGTTTGGGAAACATTGACCTAGGTTATTTGAACATCTGTGTCGGCCACAGTGATACTGATAACTTTCACGGGGCGGGTGAATTGACAACTGACTTAAGTGAAAAAGTTGTCCAAGGGGGGCAAATTCCAGGAGGGGTAGCCCCTATGTGGAATAAAGACCATGACCACCAACCATGGCACCAACGTCATTAAAGAACCAACTGAGACGATATCAACATGCAGTGCAAGACGGGATTAAAATGTCATTTAAAAAAATTAAATCTTTCTTTGTTTTCGTTGACATGGAGCATGTTTAATCCTGTTTTGAGCGGCTGCATGTAAAAGGGATTATTTGTGGAATATTAGCTGTCATTAGCCACGGAAAAAGCTTAGACGCAATAGTGTCTTTTTTCAGAATTAAATAATCCGTCCACGTAAAGGTAGTGGGAGAAACCATCAGGATGCAGAGATTAGGGTTGATTACATCTTCTGAGATAATGGTAATCATCCCATCACGTCCAATAAGACCCTTCATCCATCACACAGAGGGTGTGTGTATGTGTGTGTGTGTGTGTGTGTGTGTATGTGTCTGTGTATGTGTGTGTGTGTGTGTATATATATGTGTGTTTCTGTGTGTCTGTGCGTGTGTGTGTGCGTTCGTGTTTTCTGTGCGTGCATATGTATCTGTGTGTGTGCGTTTCTGTGCGTGAGTGTGTGTGTTTGTGTGTGTCTGCGTGATCTCTTTACCCGACAACGACCTTCACAGGTCCTTGGTTGCATCTCTATGACGGCAGGCCGAAAAAAATCGTTCCCATGACAACCTTTAAAGCAGCCCGCGGCGTCTCGTCTCACGGTCGATAAGTCACATTATCTCCTCTTCATCCATTGTCAATAACTCACAAGTCACTGCTGGTGATGTCTCACATCTCAACTCTCAACACAACATTACAATGGAGCTCTGCTGCTAGCTGATTCTGCAACAGGAGCCATCATATATATATATATATATATATATATATATATATAGTATATCACTTTTTATGGATTTACCTTGCAGAGATCTGAGGAGCAGGTAACCATAGTCCTCAGAAATCAGCCGCAGGTTTGAGCGCCAACACAGAGACAGAAGACAAAAGGTGACAAAAAGGCAACAAAAGGGCAACAAAAAGGCAAAAAAGGTGATGAAAAGGCGACCAAAAGTTTAAGGAAAAGGCAGCGAAAAAGTGACAGCAAGGTGACAAAAAGGCGACAAACAGGAGATGAAAAAGCGACAAAAAGGCGACAAACAGGAGATGAAAAAGCAACAAAAAGGAGATGCAAAGGAGATGAAAAGGCGACAATAAGGAGATGAAAAGGCGACAAAAAGGAGATAAAAAGGCAACAAAAAGGAGATGAAAAGGCGACAAAAAGGAGATGAAAAGGCGACAAAAAGGAGATGAAAAGGCGACAAAAAGGAGATGAAAAGGAGATGAAAAGGAGATGAAAAGGAGATGAAAAGGCGACAAAAAGGAGATGAAAAGGAGATAAAAAGGCTACAAAGAGGAGATGAAAAGGAAATAAAAAGGGGACAAAGAGGAGATGAAAAGGAGATGAAAAGGCGACAAAAAGGAGATGAAAAGGAGATGAAAAGGCGACAAAAAGGAGATGAAAAGGCGACAAAAAGGCTACAACGTTTCTACCGATGTTATGTAACCCTGGTCGTCAACAGAGATTCAGATTGGACAGATAGTCTAGCTAGCTGTCTGGATTTACCCTGCAGAGATCTGAGGACCAGGTAACCAGAGTCCTCAGATTGGACAGATAGTCTAGCTAGCTGTCTGGATTTACCCTGCAGAGACCTGAGGACCAGGTAACCATAGTCGTCAGATTGGACAGATAGTCTAGCTAGCTGTCTGGATTTACCCTGCAGAGACCTGAGGACCAGGTAACCATAGTCCTCAGATTGGACAGATAGTCTAGCTAGCTGTCTGGATTTACCCTGCAGAGATCTGAGGACCAGGTAACCATAGTCCTCAGAAATCAGCCGCAGGTAAGAGCGCCAACACAGAGACAGAGGATGGGGACGGAGGTTAGAGTGCCAACACAGAGACAGAGGACAGGGACGGACATCCTGCCGAAAAGAAGGACATTCGGCAGAATTTCCGTTGTCAGCAGAGCGAAGTGGAAGGTCAAGGATGTAGACGACCTAATCCCCAATGTGTGATTTTCCGGGGGGGATGTGCAGGATTTCCCTCTTTCTGGTCTACATGTCCCCTACACTGTTCAATGCTACGTCACCATAGACCAAACTAAGTAAAGCTCTCAGAGATGTCGCTGTTATGCTTAGGATTGTGGGTAGTGAAATACTTCTCTATGACGCAAAGCTAATAAAATGTGTTTTTCTTAAAATATGCTTCATTTCCACCAGACTCGAGGCTTCTCTTCTTCTGGTAGCTAGTGGTCCGTCCACTAGAGAGATGTTGCAGAACCAATCACACGGGCCAAATCGGGCCCCTTTCAAACTTCAATCTGGCCCCTATATTAATTTAGGTAACAATAAATTTTGCCCTAGCTGGTGTTTGTCATGTTTTTGGGCTTTTATTTTAATGTTTTTGATGCTTTCCCAACATTTATAATGTATTTTCCGACGTTTTGGACATTTTCTGTGACATTTTTATCATTTCCTACGACATTTTTATCATTTCCTACCACATTTTTGGCATTTCCTGCAACATTTTTGGCATTTCCAGCAACATTTTTGGCATTTTCTGCAATCTTTTGGCATTTTCTGCGACATTCCAGTGTGGCCCTTTGGGAAGTTGGACACCCCGGATCTAAATCCTCATGGAGGAAATAAACAGGATTTTCAAGTCTGGAACCACTGTTGAGCTCTATTGGTTTTCTGCATTAGTGACAGACTTAATCTACTTAAAGTAGGATGCAGAGAAGTGCATAGAAATGGTGAAAACCTCTCTACAGTGACAAAATGTGCTCAGACACAAGTCCCTGTAGTCAATGTCAGGCATTCGGGAGGACAGAAACAAAAGACAAGAGACATTTTTTGAGTGTAGGGGGACTTTAACCCTTGTGTTGTCCTTGGATCAGAAACATAGGTCTCTTTCTCCGAATTGGCCCCAAAAGGACATGAATGCATGGATGTTCTTTGGCATCAACACTCACTATTATTCGAAATTAATTCATGATTTCTGCTTGTTTTGAAAACAAAAATGAGGTATAATGTCATCCAAATAAGGTTTGTTGGCCATGAATATAAAGAAAAGCACTGAAAACGTGACACAAAGGGTCAAAAGCCTCAAAGGGAAGACAACACAAGGGTTAAGGCTCAGAGAACTGTGATGTACTCCGAGAATTGGAATAATAATAATAATAATAATAATAATAATAATAATAATAATAATAAAAATGGAAGTCAGATTGTCGTGGATTTTCTCCATCATCGTCTGACGTTAATAGCGGGCAGAGACTGAAAGTGTGTTTGTGCTCGGCTGCTGATTTTCCTCGAGGGAGCTGAACTAATTCAGCTAATCCTGCCGCCGCCATCACTGAGCGCCTGTACGTTTCTGTGCTAATGTGTACATTTGTGCTGGTGCCTGTGGGTGAATGCACGCCGTAACGGGGATGTATTTGAAGTGTTGACAGAGGCGTTTCATTCTGACGTGACTGATCGAGCTCGGGGAGTTCCTCCATTTGTCTCCCTTTCCAGTTTTTTTGCATTAACTGTCTGCATTTAATCATCATCTCTCTGCTGCTTTCTCTGCGTTTTCTCTGACAAACCTGAAAGTCATGTGAAAGATGGAGCTGGGAAACTGCAGTTTATTGAGTATTGATGAGGATCTCTCCCGGAGACCATCTGGCTCCAAACACTTTTATTGCCTTTTGTTGTTTTTTTCCGCCGTTCTGTTGGGATGTCTTTTGTTTTTTGGCTTCATCATTTCCTCTGCAGTCTGCTTGGGGAATTCACAAGTTGTTGACGGACGCTCCAAAAGTGACTTATTGTTGCCGTTACAAAGACTTTAAACCACATGTCAAACTCGTGGCCCCTGGCCCAAACCTGGCCACTCGCCACTCAGAAATTCTCCCAGAAGCAGAGAGATATTTTTTTTTCAAAACTCTTTTAAGTAGCATTTATTCAAAAACAACAATTTTCAGTGCAATTGTGATTTGTGTACAGGACAAAAATAAGGTATAATCTGACTTTTTGGAAAGGGGTCAAATTTGGCCAGAAGACAACTGGAGGGTTAAACAATGTCTTTGTGTTTAGAAATCAGAGAAAACCCATTCTCACTGTCCGTCACATAAAATGCGGACGCTTGGTCATGTGCCTTTGGTTATTTACGCTAAAAGTCTGGCATGCAGCATAAGAACAGGACAGTTAGGTTTAGGAGAAGATGGTGGGTGGAGTTATCTCCCCCCCAACCACCACAAATGTCATTCTTTTATACTACTCGCTACAGCTTCCGCATTTGCAGCACCTTGCCGAACCGGGTGCTTTGACCTTTAACCCTTGTGTTGTCCTTCCGGGTCAAAAACGGACAAAAATTTGACATTTTCCTCTCTTTTTTAGACTTTTTTTTAGTTTTTACTGCCACCAACTTACTAGTTTTTACTCTACTGTTTGAGAAAGCGAGATAGAGCGAGTGAGAGACAGAGCGAAAGAGACATAACCGTCTGGTATCAATGGCCAGGCACATGATCAACCACGTGTGTTCCAGCTGTTTTTGCCGCTGAGAGACACTGACCAAGCGTCCGTTTTGGACAAAACACAAGTTGTTTTGTCCGTCTTGGACAACCTGTTTTTGTCCAAAAATATTCTGTAATGTACTTTTTGTGTAAGGTGGTTTATTGTACTGTTATCCATTATTTTAATATAACATTCTGCTCTTTTCCTGAGTCCTATAATCCAAAATACATGCTTGTCCTTACTCCATAACAGCATCACTAACTACAAAAACGTACACTTTTAAAGCCACTTTAAGTTTATTTGGCAAAACCATGAGCTCTGCTCTTCATCCCAGGGAGAGCGGATACAGCCAGCTCATGTATTTATTACTGCAAGCTGTAATCCATCCTGCGTGTTTGCTCACCTGCTGACAACGTTGGAATTTGTTGTAAAGCTGCAGTCTGATAAATAGTGCAGCTTTCAAAGTTGAATATACAGCAAAATGTGAAGTCCATGTCGCCACCCACCGAATAACCACTGGCAGTATTAAATCTAAATCAAAGGGTCTTCAAACATAAAGTTCAACAAAAGAGAAAAAAAGGCACCCCCAACTGCTTGGGGCGTCTTTCCATGTGCAGCCCCCCCCCCACTCTGACATCTCTCCATTAGTGCATGTATAGGACCTGAGCATGTGTGTGAAATTTGTGTAATAACAACAGAGTGGAAATTGTAATTTCCCTTTACGGGATTTATAAAGGATACATTAATCTTAATCTGACAACATGTTGTCAGATGTGTTAATTGACCGGAAAAGAGCTTCTAATAGACTTCACTGGTCTCAGAGCAACAGGGGCTGCTGGTCCATTTCTTTACCTGTCTATGGTTTAATCCAGCTTCTAGCTAACGCTAGGCTAACATTACCTGCTGTCGAGTGTAGTGTTAAGTCAGGCACCAAAGTGTTCATTCTCATTTGGTCTCGTTACTAATGTTCACGTTGTATTGGCACCGCGTTTCGGTACCATAACCTACCCTACTCTGCACTGTCATTGCAGCCGGGGAATGACTGCAACAGCACTTCCTCCCTATCTATAGTATAGCTGTGACATCACAACCGTACGGAGGTTCTGACAGCTCGTTGTTTGGATGCATTTTTCTGTGGATTAGGCGCTTTTTGATATTTTCACAGTATTTAAAAAGCACACCAATCTGCTTTATAATAAAAAATCTTACTTTTTTAAAGAATAACATAATATGATACTTTAAAAAAAAACATTTAGGCTTCACATAGAGTACAACTGAGTTATTTTTCTAGTAGCAGGCAGCAGTGCTCGGCCTTGTTGGTTCTATGGACCAGCTGCTGTCACCCAGACACTGACGTGTGATTGGAGGAACACGTGACTGTAAACTAACCTCCGGCCTCAACTACCGCAGGCTCCATAAGCTAAAAAGTGTTTTAATGTTCAGCTTTAATGTGCCGTAATATAATTTGATTATTTGGTGCTTCCTGTAGGTTGATGCAGAACTTGGCAAACGGCTGCTGGAAGCTTTTAATCTATAAAAAAAGATACCATGAATTTGTGTGTGTGTGTGTGTGTGTGTGTGTGTGTGTGTGTGTGTGTGTGTGTGTGTGTGTGTGTGTGTGAAGGTTAACAGGGCTATGTGGGGGGGCAGAGGGAGAACGAGTTTTGGATGAGGCCCATTTGTAGCGCATCATTACTCTCTGGCTGCAGGCTGGGTCCTCAGACAGGCTGATCTATAAATACGACCGGTCCAGACTCGCTGCGTGAAGACGCTTTTAGAGAGGACACGACCGAGCAGACAGCGAAGAAATTAATAAAACAAACAGCGACGAGAACTACATCGTAAAGAAATGAGGGCTGGGTGTTCTTCAACCCTAATGTCACAGTTTAAAGAGCGCTCTGTTGGATCGGTGCTGGTGGGACTATAGAAATGTTGAATGGAGGGTTGGGAAAAGCTCCAAATGCACATGATGGTTGGAGGGAATTTCACATAGAAACTTCTTCTTGTTTAAAGATTATTTTTTGGGCTTTTCTGCCTTTAACCCTCCTGTTGTCCTCGGGTCAAATTTGACCACTCTGAAATATGAGTTTCTTTTTAACCATCCATCCATCCATCCGTCTTTGGCAGCTCGGGTCGGGGGCAGCAGCTCAATAGTGGACCCCAAACTTCCCGAGCCACATCAGCCAGCTACGACTGGGGGATCCCTACGACTTATTTCAACATACTATACTATAACCTTTTCTCAACATAATGTACTATGACTTTTTTGACATACTATACTTTGACTTTTTCGACATACTGTGCTTCGACTTTTTTCAACATATTTTACTCTGACTTTTTTCGACATACTATACTATGACTTTTTTCGACATACTGTACTATGACTTTTTTCGACATACTGTACTGACTTTTTTCAACATACTGTACTATGACTTTTTTGACATACTATACTATGACTTTTTTTTTCAACATACTGTACCATGACTTTTTGACATACTATACTTTGACTGTACTATTTTTTTTCAACATACTGTACTATGACTTTTTTTCAACATACTGTACTATGACTTTTTTTGACATACTATACTATGACTTTTTTCAACATACTGTACTATGACTTTTTGACATACTATACTTTGACTTTTTTCCACATACTATACTATGACTTTTTTCAACATACTGTACTATGACTTTTTTCAACATACTGTACTATGACTTTTTTTGACATACTATACTTTGACTTTTTTTTGACATACTATACTATGACTTTTTTTTGACATACTATACTATGACTTTTTTCAACATATTGTACTATGACTTTTTTTTGACATACTATAATATTACTTTTTTCAACATACTGTACTATGACTTTTTTCGCCATACTATACTATGACTTTTTTTCAACATACTGTACTATGACTTTTTTCGCCATACTATACTATGACTTTTTTCAACATACTATGCTATGACTTTTTTTCGACATACTCTACTATGACTTTTTTCGACATACGATACTATGACATTTTTTTGACATACGATACTATGACTTTTTTCTATACTATACTTTGACTTTTTTCGACATACTGTACTACAATTTTTTTTGACATATTTTACTATGACTTTTTTTCAACATACTATACTATGACTTTTTTCGACATACTGTACTATGACTTTTTTCAACATACTATACTATGACTTTTTTCAACATACTGTACTATGACTTTTTTCAACATACTGTACTATGACTTTTTTGACATACTATACTATGACTTTTTTCAAGATACTGTACTATGACTTTTTTCGACATACTGTACTATGACTTTTTTCGACATACTGTGCTTCGACTTTTTTCAACATACTGTACTATGACTTTTTTCGACATACTGTACTATGACTTTTTTTCAACATACTGTACTATGACTTTTTTTTCAACATACTGTACTATGACTTTTTTTTCGACATACTGTACTATGACTTTTTCAAGATACTGTACTATGACTTTTTTCGACATACTGTACTATGACTTTTTTTCGACATACTGTGCCGACTTTTTTTCAACATACTGTACTATGACTTTTTTGACATACTATACTATGACTTTTTTTCAACATACTGTACTATGATTTTTTTTTTGACATACTATACTTTGATTTTTTTTCGACATACTATACTATGACTTTTTTCGACATACTATACTATGACTTTTTTCAACATACTGTACTATGACTTTTTTCAACATACTGTACTATGACTTTTTTGACATACTATACTATGACTTTTTTCAACATACTTACTATGACTTTTTTTGACATACTATACTTTGACTTTTTTCGACATACTATACTATGACTTTTTTCGACATACTATACTATGACTTTTTTCAACATACTGTACTATGACTTTTTTCAACATACTGTACTATGACTTTTTTCAACATACTATACTATGACTTTTTCAACATACTATACTATGACTTTTTTTTCAACATACTATACTATGACTTTTTTTCAACATACTGTACTATGACTTTTTTTCGTCATACTATACTATTTTTTTTCAACATACTATACTATGACTTTTTTTCGACATACTATACTATGACTTTTTTTCGACATACTGTACTATGACTTTTTCGACATACTATACTTGCCTTTTTTTTCCACATACTATACTATGACTTTTTTTCCACAGACTATACTTTGACTTTTTTTCGACATACTGTTCTTGACTTTTTTTTCAACATACTGTACTATGACTTTTTTCAACATATTTTACTCTGACTTTTTTCGACATACTGTACTATGACTTTTTCAACATACTGTACTATGACTTTTTTTTCGACATACTGTACTATGACTTTTTTTCGACATAATATACTTTGACTTTTTTCGATATACTATACTTTGACTTTTTTCGACATACTATACTATGACTTTTTTCAACATACTATACTATGACTTTTTTTCGACATACTATACTATTACTTTTTTAACATACTGTACTATGACTTTTTTCGACATATTTTACTCTGACTTTTTTTCAACATACTGTACTATGACTTTTTTCGACATACTATACTATGACTTTTTTCAACATACTGTACTATGACTTTTTTCGACATACTATACTATGACTTTTTTTCGACATACTATACTATGACTTTTTTCGACATACTATACTATAACCTTTTTCAACATACTGTACTATGACTTTTTTCGACATACTATACTTCGACTTTTTTCCACATACTATACTATGACTTTTTTCCACATACTATATTTTGACTTTTTTCGACATACTGTACTATGACTTTTTTCGACATACTGTACTGACTTTTTTCAACATACTGTACTATGACTTTTTTTGACATACTATACTATGACTTTTTTCAACATACTGTACCATGAATTTTTTGACATACTATACTTTGACTTTTTTCAACATACTGTACTATGACTTTTTTCAACATACTGTACTATGACTTTTTTTGACATACTATACTATGACTTTTTTCAACATACTGTACTATGACTTTTTTGACATACTATACTTTGACTTTTTTCCACATACTATACTATGACTTTTTTTCAACATACTATACTATGACTTTTTTCAACATACTGTACTATGACTTTTTTTGACATACTATACTTTGACTTTTTCGACATACTATACTATGACTTTTTTTTGACATACTATACTATGACTTTTTTCAACATATTGTACTATGACTTTTTTTCGACATACTATAATATTACTTTTTTCAACATACTGTACTATGACTTTTTTCGCCATACTATACTATGACTTTTTTTCAACATACTGTACTATGACTTTTTTCGCCATACTATACTATGACTTTTTTCAACATACTATGCTATGACTTTTTTTCGACATACTCTACTATGACTTTTTTCGACATACGATACTATGACATTTTTTGACATACGATACTATGACTTTTTTCTATACTATACTTTGACTTTTTTCAACATACTATACTATGACTTTTTTCAACATACTGTACTATGACTTTTTTCGTCATACTATACTATTACTTTTTTCAACATACTATACTATGACTTTTTTTCGACATACTATACTATGACTTTTTTTCGACATACTGTACTATGACTTTTTTCGACATACTATACTTCGACTTTTTTCCACATACTATACTATGACTTTTTTCCACAGACTATACTTTGACTTTTTTCGACATACTGTTCTTCGACTTTTTTCAACATACTGTACTACGACTTTTTTCAACATATTTTACTCTGACTTTTTTTCGACATACTGTACTATGACTTTTTTCAACATACTGTACTATGACTTTTTTCGACATACTGTACTATGACTTTTTTCGACATAATATACTTTGACTTTTTTCGATATACTATACTTTGACTTTTTTCGACATACTATACTATGACTTTTTTCAACATACTATACTATGACTTTTTTTCGACATACTATACTATTACTTTTTTTAACATACTGTACTGTGACTTTTTTCGACATATTTTACTCTGACTTTTTTTCAACATACTGTACTATGACTTTTTTCGACATACTATACTATGACTTTTTTCAACATACTGTACTATGACTTTTTTCGACATACTATACTATGACTTTTTTTCGACATACTATACTATGACTTTTTTCGACATACTATACTATAACCTTTTTCAACATACTGTACTATGACTTTTTTCGACATACTATACTTCGACTTTTTTCCACATACTATACTATGACTTTTTTCCACATACTATATTTTGACTTTTTTCGACATACTGTACTATGACTTTTTTCGACATACTGTACTGACTTTTTTCAACATACTGTACTATTTTTTTTTGACATACTATACTATGACTTTTTTCAACATACTGTACCATGACTTTTTGACATACTATACTTTGACTTTTTTTCAACATACTGTACTATGACTTTTTTTTCAACATACTGTACTATGACTTTTTTTTGACATACTATACTATGACTTTTTTTTTCAACATACTGTACTATGACTTTTTGACATACTATACTTTGACTTTTTCCACATACTATACTATGACTTTTTTTCAACATACTGTACTATGACTTTTTCAACATACTGTACTATGACTTTTTTGACATACTATACTTTGACTTTTTTTTTCGACATACTATACTATGACTTTTTTTTTTGACATACTATACTATGATTTTTTTTCAACATATTGTACTATGACTTTTTTTCGACATACTATAATATTACTTTTTTCAACATACTGTACTATGACTTTTTTCGCCATACTATACTATGACTTTTTTTCAACATACTGTACTATGACTTTTTTCGCCATACTATACTATGACTTTTTTCAACATACTATGCTATGACTTTTTTTCGACATACTCTACTATGACTTTTTTCGACATACGATACTATGACATTTTTTGACATACGATACTATGACTTTTTTCTATACTATACTTTGACTTTTTTCAACATACTATACTATGACTTTTTTCAACATACTGTACTATGACTTTTTTCGTCATACTATACTATTACTTTTTTCAACATACTATACTATGACTTTTTTTCGACATACTATACTATGACTTTTTTTCGACATACTGTACTATGACTTTTTTCGACATACTATACTTCGACTTTTTTCCACATACTATACTATGACTTTTTTTCCACAGACTATACTTTGACTTTTTTTTTGACATACTGTTCTTGACTTTTTCAACATACTGTACTCGACTTTTTTTCAACATATTTTACTCTGACTTTTTTTTCGACATACTGTACTATGACTTTTTTCAACATACTGTACTATGACTTTTTTCGACATACTGTACTATGACTTTTTTCGACATAATATACTTTGACTTTTTTCGATATACTATACTTTGACTTTTTTCGACATACTATACTATGACTTTTTTTTGACATACTATACTATGACTTTTTTCGACATACTGTACTATGACTTTTTTTGACATACTATACTTTGACTTTTTTCGACATACTATACTATGACTTTTTTCGACATACTATACTATGACTTTTTTCAACATACTGTACTATGACTTTTTTCAACATACTGTACTATGACTTTTTTCGACATACTATACTATGACTTTTTTTCAACATACTTACTATGACTTTTTTTTTGACATACTATACTTTGACTTTTTTTCGACATACTATACTATGACTTTTTTTCGACATACTATACTATGACTTTTTTCAACATACTGTACTATGACTTTTTTCAACATACTGTACTATGACTTTTTTCAACATACTATACTATGACTTTTTTCAACATACTATACTATGACTTTTTTCAACATACTGTACTATGACTTTTTTTCGTCATACTATACTATTACTTTTTTCAACATACTATACTATGACTTTTTTCGACATACTATACTATGACTTTTTTCGACATACTGTACTATGACTTTTTTTTCGACATACTATACTTGACTTTTTTTTCCACATACTATACTATGACTTTTTTCCACAGACTATACTTTGACTTTTTTTCGACATACTGTTCTTGACTTTTTTTCAACATACTGTACTCGACTTTTTTTCAACATATTTTACTCTGACTTTTTTTCGACATACTGTACTATGACTTTTTTCAACATACTGTACTATGACTTTTTTCGACATACTGTACTATGACTTTTTTCGACATAATATACTTTGACTTTTTTCGATATACTATACTTTGACTTTTTTCGACATACTATACTATGACTTTTTTCAACATACTATACTATGACTTTTTTTCGACATACTATACTATTACTTTTTTTAACATACTGTACTATGACTTTTTTCGACATATTTTACTCTGACTTTTTTTCAACATACTGTACTATGACTTTTTTCGACATACTATACTATGACTTTTTTCAACATACTGTACTATGACTTTTTTCGACATACTATACTATGACTTTTTTCGACATAGTATACTATAACCTTTTTCAACATACTGTACTATGACTTTTTTCGACATACTATACTTCGACTTTTTTCCACATACTATACTATGACTTTTTTCCACATACTATATTTTGACTTTTTTCGACATACTGTACTACGACTTTTTTCGACATATTTTACTCTGACTTTTTTCGACATACTATACTATGACTTTTTTCGACATACTATACTATAACCTTTTTCAACATACTGTACTATGACTTTTTTCGACATACTATACTTCGACTTTTTTCCACATACTATACTATGACTTTTTTCCACATACTATATTTTGACTTTTTTCGACATACTGTACTACGACTTTTTTCAACATACTATACTATTACTTTTTTCAACATACTGTACTATGACTTTTTTCGACATACGATACTATGACATTTTTTGACATACGATACTATGACTTTTTTCTATACTATACTTTGACTTTTTTCGACATACTGTACTACAATTTTTTTTGACATATTTTACTATGACTTTTTTTCAACATACTATACTATGACTTTTTTTCGACATACTGTACTATGACTTTTTTCAACATACTATACTATGACTTTTTTCAACATACTGTACTATGACTTTTTTCAACATACTGTACTATGACTTTTTTTGACATACTATACTATGACTTTTTTCAAGATACTGTACTATGACTTTTTTCGACATACTGTACTATGACTTTTTTCGACATACTGTGCTTCGACTTTTTTCAACATACTGTACTATGACTTTTTTTCGACATACTGTACTATGACTTTTTTCGACATACTGTACTATGACTTTTTTCAACATACTGTACTATGACTTTTTTCGACATACTGTACTATGACTTTTTTCAAGATACTGTACTATGACTTTTTTCGACATACTGTACTATGACTTTTTTCGACATACTGTGCTTCGACTTTTTTCAACATACTGTACTATGACTTTTTTTGACATACTATACTATGACTTTTTTCAACATACTGTACTATGACTTTTTTGACATACTATACTTTGACTTTTTTCGACATACTATACTATGACTTTTTTCGACATACTATACTATGACTTTTTTTTCAACATACTGTACTATGACTTTTTTCAACATACTGTACTATGACTTTTTTTGACATACTATACTATGACTTTTTTTCAACATACTTACTATGACTTTTTTTGACATACTATACTTTGACTTTTTTCGACATACTATACTATGACTTTTTTCGACATACTATACTATGACTTTTTTTACTATGACTTTTTTCAACATACTGTACTATGACTTTTTTTCAACATACTATACTATGACTTTTTTCAACATACTATACTATGACTTTTTTTCAACATACTATACTATGACTTTTTTTTTTCAACATACTGTACTATGACTTTTTTCATACTATACTATTACTTTTTTTCAACATACTATACTATGACTTTTTTTCGATCGACATACTATACTATGACTTTTTTTCGACATACTGTACTATGACTTTTTCGACATACTATACTATGCGTCTTTTTTTCCACATACTATACTATGACTTTTTTTCCACAGACTATACTTTGACTTTTTTCGACATACTGTTCTTCGACTTTTTTTTTCAACATACTGTACTACGACTTTTTTTTCAACATATTTTACTCTGACTTTTTTCGACATACTGTACTATGACTTTTTTCAACATACTGTACTATGACTTTTTTCGACATACTGTACTATGACTTTTTTCGACATAATATACTTTGACTTTTTTCGATATACTATACTTTGACTTTTTTCGACATACTATACTATGACTTTTTTCAACATACTATACTATGACTTTTTTTCGACATACTATACTATTACTTTTTTTAACATACTGTACTATGACTTTTTTCGACATATTTTACTCTGACTTTTTTTCAACATACTGTACTATGACTTTTTTTTTTCGACATACTATACTATGACTTTTTTTTTTCAACATACTGTACTATGACTTTTTTTCGACATACTATACTATGACTTTTTTTCGACATACTATACTATGACTTTTTTCGACATACTATACTATAACCTTTTTCAACATACTGTACTATGACTTTTTTCGACATACTATACTTCGACTTTTTTCCACATACTATACTATGACTTTTTTCCACATACTATATTTTGACTTTTTTCGACATACTGTACTATGACTTTTTTTCGACATACTGTACTGACTTTTTTCAACATACTGTACTATGACTTTTTTTGACATACTATACTATGACTTTTTTCAACATACTGTACCATGAATTTTTGACATACTATACTTTGATTTTTTTCAACATACTGTACTATGACTTTTTTCAACATACTGTACTATGACTTTTTTTGACATACTATACTATGACTTTTTTCAACATACTGTACTATGACTTTTTTGACATACTATACTTTGACTTTTTTCCACATACTATACTATGACTTTTTTCAACATACTGTACTATGACTTTTTTCAACATACTGTACTATGACTTTTTTTTGACATACTATACTTTGACTTTTTTTCGACATACTATACTATGACTTTTTTTTGACATACTATACTATGACTTTTTTCAACATATTGTACTATGACTTTTTTTCGACATACTATAATATTACTTTTTTCAACATACTGTACTATGACTTTTTTCGCCATACTATATATGACTTTTTTTTCAACATACTGTACTATGACTTTTTTCGCCATACTATACTATGACTTTTTTCAACATACTATGCTATGACTTTTTTTCGACATACTCTACTATGACTTTTTTCGACATACGATACTATGACATTTTTTGACATACGATACTATGACTTTTTTCTATACTATACTTTGACTTTTTTCAACATACTATACTATGACTTTTTTCAACATACTGTACTATGACTTTTTTCGTCATACTATACTATTACTTTTTTCAACATACTATACTATGACTTTTTTTCGACATACTATACTATGACTTTTTTTCGACATACTGTACTATGACTTTTTTCGACATACTATACTTCGACTTTTTTCCACATACTATACTATGACTTTTTTCCACAGACTATACTTTGACTTTTTTCGACATACTGTTCTTCGACTTTTTTCAACATACTGTACTACGACTTTTTTCAACATATTTTACTCTGACTTTTTTTCGACATACTGTACTATGACTTTTTTCAACATACTGTACTATGACTTTTTTCGACATACTGTACTATGACTTTTTTCGACATAATATACTTTGACTTTTTTCGATATACTATACTTTGACTTTTTTCGACATACTATACTATGACTTTTTTCAACATACTATACTATGACTTTTTTTCGACATACTATACTATTACTTTTTTTAACATACTGTACTGTGACTTTTTTCGACATATTTTACTCTGACTTTTTTTCAACATACTGTACTATGACTTTTTTCGACATACTATACTATGACTTTTTTCAACATACTGTACTATGACTTTTTTCGACATACTATACTATGACTTTTTTTCGACATACTATACTATGACTTTTTTCGACATACTATACTATAACCTTTTTCAACATACTGTACTATGACTTTTTTCGACATACTATACTTGACTTTTTTCCACATACTATACTATGACTTTTTTCCACATACTATATTTTGACTTTTTTCGACATACTGTACTATGACTTTTTTCGACATACTGTACTGACTTTTTTCAACATACTGTACTATGACTTTTTTTGACATACTATACTATGACTTTTTTCAACATACTGTACCATGACTTTTTTGACATACTATACTTTGACTTTTTTCAACATACTGTACTATGACTTTTTTCAACATACTGTACTATGACTTTTTTTGACATACTATACTATGACTTTTTTCAACATACTGTACTATGACTTTTTTGACATACTATACTTTGACTTTTTTCCACATACTATACTATGACTTTTTTCAACATACTGTACTATGACTTTTTTCAACATACTGTACTATGACTTTTTTTGACATACTATACTTTGACTTTTTTTCGACATACTATACTATGACTTTTTTTTGACATACTATACTATGACTTTTTTCAACATATTGTACTATGACTTTTTTTCGACATACTATAATATTACTTTTTTCAACATACTGTACTATGACTTTTTTCGCCATACTATACTATGACTTTTTTTCAACATACTGTACTATGACTTTTTTCGCCATACTATACTATGACTTTTTTCAACATACTATGCTATGACTTTTTTTCGACATACTCTACTATGACTTTTTTCGACATACGATACTATGACATTTTTTGACATACGATACTATGACTTTTTTCTATACTATACTTTGACTTTTTTCAACATACTATACTATGACTTTTTTCAACATACTGTACTATGACTTTTTTCGTCATACTATACTATTACTTTTTTCAACATACTATACTATGACTTTTTTTTCGACATACTATACTATGACTTTTTTCCACATACTGTACTATGACCTTTTTCACATACTATACTTTCGACTTTTTTTCCACATACTATACTATGACTTTTTTCCACAGACTATACTTTGACTTTTTTTGACATACTGTTCTTCGACTTTTTTCAACATACTGTACTATGACTTTTTTCAACATATTTTACTCTGACTTTTTTTCGACATACTGTACTATGACTTTTTTTTTCAACATACTGTACTATGACTTTTTTCGACATACTGTACTTATGACTTTTTTTCGACATAATATACTTTGACTTTTTTCAATATACTATACTTTGACTTTTTTTCGACATACTATACTATGACTTTTTTTGACATATTTATACTATGACTTTTTTTCAACATACTGTACTATGACTTTTTTTGACATACTATACTTTGACTTTTTTTCAACATACTATACTATGACTTTTTCAACATACTATACTATGACTTTTTTTCAACATACTGTACTATGACTTTTTTTCAACATACTGTACTATGACTTTTTTCGACATACTATACTATGACTTTTTCAACATACTTACTATGACTTTTTTTGACATACTATACTTTGACTTTTTTCGACATACTATACTATGACTTTTTTCGACATACTATACTATGACTTTTTTTCAACATACTGTACTATGACTTTTTTTCAACATACTGTACTATGACTTTTTTCAACATACTATACTATGACTTTTTTCAACATACTATACTATGACTTTTTTCAACATACTGTACTATGACTTTTTTCGTCATACTATACTATTACTTTTTTCAACATACTATACTATGATTTTTTTTTTCGACATACTATACTATGACTTTTTTTGACATACTGTACTATGACTTTTTTCGACATACTATACTTCGACTTTTTTCCACATACTATACTATGACTTTTTTCCACAGACTATACTTTGACTTTTTTCGACATACTGTTCTTCGACTTTTTTCAACATACTGTACTATGACTTTTTTCAACATATTTTACTCTGACTTTTTTTTCGACATACTGTACTATGACTTTTTTCAACATACTGTACTATGACTTTTTTCGACATACTGTACTATGACTTTTTTCGACATAATATACTTTGACTTTTTTCGATATACTATACTTTGACTTTTTTCGACATACTATACTATGACTTTTTTCAACATACTATACTATGACTTTTTTTCGACATACTATACTATTACTTTTTTTAACATACTGTACTATGACTTTTTTCGACATATTTTACTCTGACTTTTTTTCAACATACTGTACTATGACTTTTTTCGACATACTATACTATGACTTTTTTCAACATACTGTACTATGACTTTTTTTCGACATACTATACTATGACTTTTTTTTCGACATAGTATACTATAACTTTTTCCACATACTGTACTATGACTTTTTCCACATACTATACTATGACTTTTTTCCACATACTATACTATGACTTTTTTCCACATACTATACTATGACCTTTTTCCACATACTGTACTATGACTTTTTCGACATATTTTACTCTGACTTTTTTTCGACATACTATACTATGACTTTTTCCACATACTATACTATGACCTTTTTCCACATACTGTACTATGACTTTTTCATGACTTTTTTCCACATACTATACTATGACTTTTTTCCACATACTATACTATGACTTTTTTTTTCGACATACTGTACTACGACTTTTTTCAACATACTATACTATTACTTTTTTCAACATACTGTACTATGACTTTTTTTCGCCATACTATACTATTACTTTTTTCAACATACTATACTATGACTTTTTTCAACAAACTATGACTTTTTTCAACATACTATACTATGACTTTTTTCGACATACTATACTATGACTTTTTTTCAACATACTGTACTATGACTTTTTTTCAACATACTGTACTATGACTTTTTCGACATACTATACTATGACTTTTTTCAACATATTTTACTCTGACTTTTTTTCAACATACTGTACTATGACTTTTTTCGACATACTATACTATGACTTTTTTCAAATATTTTACTATGACTTTTTTTCAACATACTGTACTATGACTTTTTTCGACATACTATACTATGACTTTTTTTCAACATACTATACTATTACTTTTTTCGAAATACTATACTATGACTTTTTTCGACATACTATACTATGACTTTGTTTTGAAATACTATACTATTACTTTTTTCAACATACTATACTATGACTTTTTCCAAATACTATACTATGACTTTTATCTAAATATTATACAATGACTTTTTTTCGACACTATACTTTGACTGTTTTTGAAATACTATATTAAGACTTTTTTGTCCCTTTTTTACCTACTTTATATCACTTTATTCAACATACCATGACTTTTTAAACGACTCTTTTTCAACATACTAGCTATAACTGTTTTCTACTTCATCTACTTGCTGGAACAGCGGCTTGGTGGTCTGCAATGCTCCCACATGCAACAGCATAGTAATCCATGCATACTCCAGACTGGAACCTGGTTCCACAGGAGAGGAGCCTGATAGCTGAACGCTCTGGTCCCTGGACCCAGACTGGAACCTGGTTCCACAGGAGAGGAGCCTGATAGCTGAACGCTCTGGTCCCTGGACCCAGACTGGAACCTGGTGGACAATGATAGGCGTAAGCCTTTGGCCACTCTACTTTTATATCTATGAGAATTTTAAACTATCACTATACTATGATTTTTTTCAAAAATAATACTTTCTTGTCACTTTTTCAACATACTATACTATGAAATTATTTGGCCAATATTTTATACTTTTACTATTTTTCTGGAAATACTTTACTGGGACTATTTTGAGAATCTTTTTGTCAAACTATACCAAGACTACCACTTTCTTTGAAAAACTGTAATATGAATTCTTTCACTTTTTTGACATACTGTACTTAGTATGGTATTCATCCACCTAATTCCTACCTATTTAAAGCCAGTCCTATTCTCAATACTTCCCTTTCTTCTTGTGCATTTAAGCCAGCAATCCATTTTATGTTAGTAATGTAGCTTTTCAGTATTCACATGCATTTTCTAGTTTCAATGTTATTGTGTATTTGTTAAAATGTGTGCTTTGCACATGGCCCCATTGAAAAGTGCTATGATGCATAATTTATTGCATTTGCTCGGAACCACGTGAACCAAACCACAGATGGGAAAGCACCCTTAAACATACGAGTTTCCAGGATTTTTCAGAAGGGTGTGTGATACTCAGATATCTGCTCTCTCGTCGTCTTCTTTGGGCCGTGAGCGCCAGTGGAAACAATCAGCTCCAAGAGTTCTTTGCACCATCATCTTCCCAATCACGTCTCCCTCTCCCCCTTGAACTGGCTGCTTCCTCCCCAGATTGAAGGAGCAAATGCAGGAGAGAGAAAGAGAGAGCGAGGCAGAGAGAGAGAGAGAGTAAAGAAAGATGAAAGAGCAGGTTCTCTGCTAAATATTCTACACCAGCACTAACTGAAGAGGATATCATAAACACTTACAAAGAGACGAGGCGAGGGGGGGGGGCGCCTCACTCGCCCTCCGAACTGGATAACAACACTTCCATCGGGCCTCGAGCAGCTTGTTTACCTTCCACTTCCTGCTGCTCCTCAGATTGCCAGATCAATAGCTTTGAAGCAGCATAGCAGGGTGCTACTACAGCACGCACACACACACCATATTAACATATATTGGATGTAGCTGCAGCGACAACACCCATCGCTTTGTGGGCTTACTGATAAATATGAAGTCAGATTCAGACAAGGATGAATGACCACTTGGTAACACCAGGGAATAAGCCTTAGTTGTTGGTGCATACATAAACAAAATTAAACATTAACGGGAAATAAACAAACAATAAATACAGAAACAAACATGCAGATATAACAGTTTAACATTAAGGAAAAACCGAGGACCGGTGCAGGATGTAAAAAAGGTGTGTGGCATGTCTGGAATATAAACCACATTATACCCTGAGGTTTTTAATTCCTTTACTTTTAATGAAAGTGTGCGCGTTTCATCTGAATAATATTTTACAACAACCGTAAATGTAAACTTCAGATGTGGAGCTGCAATAAATTAGTTTTTAATTTAGTTTCATTAAGGGGAGCTGAAAACAACCCGCTGCAGAAACCACAGTCTGATATAGGAAGTCGGATGTACATACTGTAGCAACACAGACCCCCCACAGTGTGTGTGTGTGTGTGTGTGTGTGTGTGTGTTTGTGTGTGTTGGGGGAGTATGGAGGCTCAGTTGGTACTAAAGGGGCAGAAATGCTTATAGGAGGGTTTCTGCAGAATGCTGACAGAGGGCTGTTATCATTAAAATCAGGCCATAACATCCAGGAAATCACGACAAGATAAACCTGAGAGCGAGTACACACACACACACACACACACACACATACACATACACACACACACACACACACACACACACAATCCCATCCCACTTTTCTGCGCATGTCAGCAGGTGACAGTGTGAGGAGATGAGGGTCACAGTGGGCTCATCAACTTGACAATTTCCTCCAGGTAAGCAGTTTTACCCAAAAATACTCATCAAACACACACACACACACACACACACACACACACACACACACAATGTAGAGATAAAGTATATCCATGACATCCCTGTGGTACTGCAGCTTACATATACAGGCCTTGAACTACAACATCCATGTGTACAGTCGTGTAAATAACATTTGAGATGTTATTTCCGCCTCTACACACACTGGACCACACACACAAGCCCGATATGGAAAATATGTGCGACTCCCTTTTCTCACGCTGTCAAGGCATAAGTTCATGTTCTCACTCCCCTATAAAACTCATTTATTACTGTTGATGTCACGGCACGAAAAGAGGACACTGACAGCACACCGACAGACGACATGGAGCTGCATTGTGTATATATATTTCAACCATGTTGAAAATGTCCTCATTTTTAAACTCATAAATTAAGTGAATACACGTTTTTCTTTAGGGATTAGCTGACATTTAAATGTAATCCTGTGCCTCTGACATTGAATAAACCTACAGTTTCATCACTTCAAGTTTCTTGAGTAAATTGAAGGGAGAGGCAGCTCGAGTTCCATCGTAACGCTGAGGAGTTCCTTATTTCTAACTGGGAAGGACGTTGTGTCGGAAGTGCAGAGGACGGAAGACAAACAGAGTAAAATCTGCAGTTAGATGCACAAGGAAGACAGGATTTCGAGCCTTGCACTTATGTTTTCAGGTTTTCTATCATAAATTGTTGTCCGCAGCTCATTGTTATTTTTTACTTTTTCATAAATTCAAATATCAAATACCTTTTAAATGTTACAGCAGCCCAAAGTGTAGTCAGAAAAACACATATTTCAGTTAGCCATCAATCTAAAAGTAACAATAGATACGTACAGATGGGCTGCAGAAACGATCCCATCTGTTTTCTGGCAATTTGGTGTGTGTTTGGTGTGTGCTTGGTGTGTTTGGTGTGTTTTTAATGTGAGTTTGGTGTATGTTTGGTGTATGTTTGGTGTGTGTTTGGTGTGTGTTTAATATGAGTTTGTGTTTTATGAAATCTTTATACAGGATTGGGGGGTGGTCGGCTGCAAACAAAAACTACTCAAAAAGCACTGCTTCTGCTAGAATAGACTGCGCCTCTACTCCCCACAGAATACAGTATAGCTGCGAGCGCACGCTCACACTATCAACACGTGATGCAAAGTGAACACTACTTCGCAAACAAAAACACAAACGCTGTCACTGCTAGAATAAACGTGTCTTTTTATTCCGCCACAGAATACAGCAGGGCAACAAGCATGCAAGTGCACTCAATACGTGATGCTAAGTAAACACTACTTTAGAGCTCTTACCGTGACACAGGACTGGACAGTCCGAGCAGAGCAGCATCAACGTGGCTGGGCGTCCGTAGGCGACCCGCAGCAGACTCTGCCAGACCGAGGGACTCCCCGTCTTTTTATTCTTTAGTAAACAAAGGATCGGGTGCGAGCAAGGACGGCCAGTCCCTTACTCTCAGCCCATCCTCTGTGAGCAGGTGTCCTGCCCCGAAAGCATGTTTTCGAAACAGGAAGGCTGCTCTCAAAACATGTGAGCTCAACTCGAAACTGTTCCCAACACCCGAGCTCGGTGGCTCTCAAAACATGGAGTAAATGGGTTATACAATTGATAAATGAAACACAAAACAATGAATGCAGCAAAGCAACAGTGTATGCAAAATAAACTTTTTCCTCCACAGTTTGGTGTGTGTTTGGTGTGTGTTTGGTGTGTGTTTGGTGTGTGTTTAATGTAAGTTTGGTGTATGTTTGATGTGTGTTTGGTTGTTTGGTGTGGTTGGTGTGTGCTTGGTGTGTTTGGTGTGTGTTTTGTGTGTTTGGTGTGTGTTTTGCCTGGAAAAGTGGCTGGTGAAAAATCTGATTGGTTGGTAAATTGAGGAGACTGAGACAGTCGTAGGAGAGTGACACACTGAGCTGCTCTATCCTTTATCTTTAACCTGCTCTATCTGTAAATTATAGAGTGGTCTAGACCTGCTCTATCTGTAAATTATAGAGTGGTCTAGACCTGCTCTATCTGTAAATTATAGAGAGGTCTAGACCTGCTCTATCTGTAAATTATAGAGAGGTCTAGACCTGCTCTATCTGTAAATTATAGAGAGGTCTAGACCTGCTCTATCTGTAAATCATAGAGAGGTCTAGACCTGCTCTATCTGTAAATTATAGAGCGGTCTAGACCTGCTCTATCTGTAAATTATAGAGTGGTCTAGACCTGCTCTATCTGTAAATTATAGAGTGGTCTAGACCTGCTCTATCTGTAAATTATAGAGTGGTCTAGACCTGCTCTATCTGTAAATTATAGAGTGGTCTAGACCTGCTCTATCTGTAAATTATAGAGTGGTCTAGACCTGCTCTATCTGTAAATTGTCTCGAGATAACTCTTGTTTTGATACTATAAATGAAATCAAATTGAATTGAATGTGAGATTGACAACAAGTTGTGTTAATGTTTCTGTCCTAAATGTAAGCTACCAACCGAGTGTAAAAAACGTAAAAATGATATCACGTTTTCCCAGAGTGTGGTTATGGCGTGACAACTGCTAAATGGATTCATGTGGTAATCTCCTCAGCGAAACCCTAGTTTGATACTGTGAATAATCTTGAACTTTTCCCATGTATAAATTCTTTCGCTCTGAATGCAGCTGCACATCAGTGGTCCAAATGTCATTAAATATCTGTAGCACCTGCTTTCTGGTGGCTGTTTGTTTTCTGGGAAGAAGTCCAAGGTAAGGAAGCAGATTCATCACTTAGAGGAAGATGAACTGCTGGAGCGTAAAGCGACCGAGTCGAGCCAAAAGCGGAGTGAGATATCGCTGTGAGCGTTCTAAGATGAAACAACTTCAAGGTGAGAAGGGATGGCAAGGAGCTGTCAACATCTGGCTGGGTGTGGCTGTCGCGTTTTGTATGTTTTATATTTTATGTTAAGGCCTGGCTCACAGTCAGTGTTCCAGTTCATCCCAAAAAGTGCAGACAAATCAAGTTGTTGCCACACCAAACAGGGAAAGAAATATGTCTTCATGGAGCTGGATTGGTGCACAGAGACATCGGCTGTAGTGTCCAAATGTAGCTCAGCGTTAATTCTTTCAGGAAGACCTAACTATTAATTGATGCTCTCCTAAATCAATATCTGCAACTAATATATCTGCAACTAATATATCTGCAACTAATATATCTGCAACTAATATATCTGCAACTAATATATCTGCAACTAATAAATCTGCAGCTGATTGAAATGCATCTCTGCGTTAATTCTTTCAGGAAGACTTCACTCTTAATCAATGCTCTACCTAAGTCCCATCAGCTGTTGGAGGCGATCCCCTTCCTGCTAAACCAATCAGAATCGGCCACAGATGGCAAGGGCCAATCACAGAGTCACAACCCTGCTTTACATCTGTTTCTCCCTTTGCTATCAGCTGTCATTGCTGACCAGTCCTCTACTCCAGCTGACCGGTCCAGAGCCTCCTTCGGTCTTGTCTTCTGGCTCCTTCGTCGCCACCACTGGTGCTTGTACTCCATTGGGGGGGTCTGATGGTTCTCTACCCCTATATATATATATATATATATATATATCCAAAAGATTCATATAGCGATGGAGTCTCATCGTCACATTTTATTTGATAGTCATGGCCGGGCTGAACTGAGCTGTTTTTGAACAACGCAGACAGTCTGTGTCTCATACACTCGCATACACAGACACCATACACCAAAAATTCCTTCATGTATGTGCAATATGTTATTATGTCTTGTATTCTATCTCGCTATATTATGTCTGCATAAATCCTTTTCAGAGTGCGTGTGGCGCCGCTTTAAATAGCTGCGGCTCAGAGGCTGTCTAAACTCTCTAAACTGTATTTTGTTGCATTGTACCTGTACATGTGTAATGACAATAAAGTTGAATCTAATCTAATCTAATTTGAGGTGTACAATAAATCTTATTTGCATATCTGCAAACATGTCTCTCCTAATTGAAATGTATAGTGCGTGCACACTGTCAGCCTGCAATGAGTCTTGATGAGCGTCAACACAGACGGCAAAACATTAAATTAATTTTCTTTATAGAGTCAAAACATGACAGAAGCTACAGTCAGAGGAGAGTAGATCTAGACCAAAGAGAGTTTGCACAAAGCGGCGAAAAACATTATTTTACAGCCAGAGCCTACTATCTACCTTTAAAACATTAAATGTTTCTATCCCTGTACACTATATGAGTGTGCTCTGATTAAACAAATATAAACATATATTTTTATATAAGTTGGGTCCAACCTCTCAGACTCAATGACGTCTTCTTAAATTCAGCCCGTCCTAACGCAGAAAACGGCCACATGGATCGATTATACAAGCACCTCATAACAACAATTCAATTCTTGTAAAGAAAGGACCAAAGACTCGCTGGTGGAGTCTCCAGAGGCTGGTTTTAGGACATAAGAGACGTCTCCTGTTTCTACAGCCAATAGAGAAGTCAGCTGGTGGAGTCTCCAGAGACTGGTTTTAGGACGTAAGAGACGTCTCCTGTTCAACAGCCAATAGAGAAGTCAGCTGGTGGAGTCTCCAGTTGGGAGGAGGCCTCAGGGAAGACCCAGGACTAGGTGGAGGGACGTCCAGCTGGGAGGAGGCCTTGGGGAAGACCCAGGACTAGGTGGAGGGATTATATCTCCAACCTGGCCTGGGAACGTCTCGGGATCCCCCAGTTGGAGCTGGTTGATGTGGCTCATGGAAAGGGAAGTTTAGGGTCCCCTGCTGGAGCTGCTGCCCCCGAGACCCGATACTGGATAAGCGGATGAAGATGGATGGATGGATGGTTTAAAAAAGATCAGGAGCTCTGTTCTCTAAGGGCTAAATCTATTTCCTGGAGAAGTCTCCACTATGTAATCTCAGTGTCCTGTTTCTGTCCTATCGGGACAATGGAGCCATACTTTGTACTGATGGCAAATCATTTAGTTTTAATCCGGAGGACAAATGCACTTCATCATATTTCCCCCTGACAGAGCTCTTAAATTGATTTTTGCTTTGCCTCTGACATCGATGTTATCCAGAGTCTATATAAAGTCCATTCAGCAGCGATGAACACAGGAGATGAAGGTGCCGGTGATGTCTCCCGCGCTCCCATTCAGATCCCCCAAATGAGAATCTGTTTCCCAACAATAGGATCTATTCTTCATGACGGAGACAGAAAAACAAAAAACCACGGCTCTTTGACGGCATCGAGGAACGGCGCTGTCTTTAGTGCTGAAGGCCTTGATTAAAAATAGAGAGGTGCCACTCAGCGGTAACAATGGAGAACACGGGACCTCAATTATAACAGAAGCAGAAGAGAATAGAAAGGAGGGGTGGAGAAAGAGAGAGTGGGAGGGGAGTGAATGGATGGAGGTGGATGCAGATTAATGGAGGAAGTTTGGTGCCATGAACTGTGTCACTCATTGTCTGAACTACAATGAAATGTGCCTCAGACACAATTGGAATCCATTTTGCGGCCCGACACTGATTGTCTCTCATTACTTTATTATTACTCTGATGTGTTTTTTTATTTTTCATGATTGGATTTCTCCTTTCAGACTCCTTCATGCTTGCTGAATTACTTACCGAACCCCCGTTCTGAAAGAGAGACCGGAGCTAATTATTTTGTCCAGCCCGTGCCGACCGGATAATCAGAATAATCAGCTCGTAGTCTGGGAGCAGAATTTAAATGTCCAACAGGTGAGAGTGTGTTTGATTTGTTCGGCTTTATTATGTCCGAGCACGGTTTGTCATTATGTTTCAGACGGACGCGTAACATCAGCAACAGACAGCAAGGGGACCTGATATCCCTCATGTTGTCTTCATGTCCTCATATTGTCCTCATGTTGTCTTCATGTTGTCTTCATGTCCTCATATTGTCCTCATGTTGTCTTCATGACCTCATATTGTCCTCATGTTGTCTTCATGTCCTCATATTGTCCTCATGTTGTCTTCATGTCCTCATATTGTCCACATGTTGTCTTCATGTTGTCTTCATGTTGTCTTCATGTTGTCTTCATGTTGTCCTCATGCTGTCTTCATGTTGTCTTCATGTTGTCCTCATGTTGTCCTCATGTTGTCCTCATAATGTCCTCATGTTGTCCTCATGTTGTCCTCATGTTGTCTTCATGTTGTCTTCATGTTGTCTTCATGTTGCCCTCATGTTGCCCTCATGTTGTCCTCATGTGGCCCTCATGTTGCCCTCATGTTGTCCTCATGTTGTCTTCATGTTGTCTTCATGTTGTCCTCATGTTGTCCTCATGTTGTCCTCATAATGTCCTCATGTTGTCCTCATGTTGTCCTCATGTTGATCTATAACTATTTTCTTTTTAATTCCCCAAAATAACACAATTTATGCTTTTTTATCAATGTTTTTAACTTTTTCTTACGCTTTTGTCCCATTTTTCAACATTTTTGACACTTTTCGAACTTTTTTTTGACGTTTTCAACACTACGTAACACTAACTTATCAACTTCAGATTCACAATTATTTTTGGAATTTATGGTCAATAACAACTTAATTTATAGGAAATGATACCTAATGTTTGAGTTAGAAAATCAGAAATTAGGAATTATTTAGACTAAAATTAAAGGAATGGATGTTGATGATAATCACAGACTGGAATATGTCAACTTTTACTCAATACTATTTCAAAAACACTTCCATTTGTTTTACAATGCTATAAAATTGAATAAGACGCCCCAAAATTAATGAAAGTAGAGATTTGTACTTGGCAAAGAGCGTTGGGTGGAATCAATCATGTTATTTTGGGGAATTAAAAAGAACATTGATATAGGACAACATGAGGACAACATGAGGACAACATGAGGGCAACATGAGTGTGTGTGTGTGTGTGTGTGTGTGTGTGTGTGTGTGATTGAGTCAGGATAAACTGCAGTCTGCAGCTCACTGATGTGGAGCTCTCTGGCACACAGAATATATATGAGGCTCTGATACACACCCTCCTTGTTAGGAGATATTGTGTTTAACAGTACATATTGATGCTCTAATCTTGGAGTATTAGCTTCCAGCTGCCGGCGGAGCCGTTTCTTGGCGCCCGTGTTGCGTTCGTGAAATGCAACACAGGCGAATAAAACAAACAGCTGCGAGGGAAGGTGCTCACAGTCTGACAGCACTATTACATCCCGGCCTCCTTCCTCAGATAACAGGATTGTCTGTGATTACAGGGTATGAGAGGTTCTGTAATCTAGCAGCAATGGCTCAAATACAGGACAACAAGATAAGTCCTCCAATCCATTCCAGAGATGCCTTCTCTGCCTCGTCTCCGATTCAATTAATCACAGAGTGTGTGTGTGTGTGAGTGTGTGTGTGTGTGTGTGTGTGTGTGCCACAGGATCAGGACAAAGTACCTAAATCAATGCATAAGAAATCATTTGTAACTTTACAGATGAATAACAACAGTGGAAGAAGCAAGACTGCAAGTAAGATGATCTGAGACTCTACTAAGTATTTGCCTGGTTTCTAAGTAGTAAAACATGTTTCTATATTTTCAATTAAACGTCTCCTCACTATCTGCTAGCTGCCTGTCCTGAGAACACACTGTAAAAACATCTCCTCACTATCTGCTAGCTGCCTGTCCCCAGAACACACTGTAAAAACATCTCCACACTATCTGCTAGCTGCCTGTCCCCTGAACACACTGTAAAAAACGTCTCCTCACTATCTGCTAGCTGCCTGTCCCCTGAATACACTGTAAAAAAGTCTCCTCACTATCTGCTAGCTGCCTGTCCCCTGAACACACTGTAAAAAACATCTCACTATCTGCTACCTGCCTGTCCCCAGAACACACTGTAAAAAACATCTCCTCACTATCTGCTAGCTGCCTGTCCCCTGAACACACTGTAAAAAACATCTCCTCCCTATCTGCTAGCTGCCTGTCCCCAGAACACACTGTAAAAAACATCTCACTATTTGCTAGCTGCCTGTCCCCAGAACACACTGTAAAAAACATCTCATTATCTGCTAGCTGCCTGTCCCCTGAACACACTGTAAAAAACATCTCTTTTGTCTGAGAAATCTGGTCACCTTATTATAGCGTGCACCTCTGCAACAAAAAATGACTAGCTTCTTTTGTTGTTGTTGTTGTTGTTGGATGTATGGGACTGTATAAATCTCTGTCGTATTTCTCTCTCACAAACTGAGAGAGAGTAGGGGAAGAAGAGAGAAGGTGGAGGAGAGAGAGAGAGAGAGAGATACGAGACCGCCCCGGGGGAAATCGCCTCACATCGGCTGTGCTGACAACACGCTGCTGCCGAGATTAACTCTGTGAAACGGCGAAAACATCCGTCCCCTGCACCCCTCCACGGACCATTAATCTGAGATGACACGCAGAAGACAGAGAGGCGGAGGGTGTGGTGACGGCTGCAGCTGGAAAAGAAAGAGGCGATGATATTCATTCCCGAGATATTGGCACTATCACCGCCTCGCTCCCTGTCATGTTGGCTCAGTGCGTTCAGTGAAGGAATAAGCAATGAGGACAGTTCCAGTCCCGGGTTAGGCTGTCAGGGACAGCGATGCCGGGGGACAACAGGAAGTGGCATTGATGCTTCAGAATTAAGTGGGTGGTGTAGCTGCACTTGAACTGCCACAGACTCGTGTAGTCCCGAGGCTAAACAGACTCTCAAACTAGTTTGGTTAACACGAAGACAACTGGACCGGAAAGACAGTTTGTCAATAAGTTTGTATGTAGAAGTAGAAAAGATGACAGACTTTATCCCTCATGTTGTCCTCATGTTGTCCTCATGTTGCCCTCATGTTGCCCTCATGTTGTCCTCATGTTGTCCCCATGTTGCCCTCATGTTGTCCCCATGTTGCCCTCATGTTGTCCTCATGTTGTCCTCATGTTGTCCTCATGTTGCCCTCATGTTGTCCTCATGTTGTCCCCATGTTGCCCTCATGTTGTCCCCATGTTGCCCTCATGTTGTCCTCATGTTGTCCTCATGTTGTCCCCATGTTGTCTTCATGTTGTCCTCATGTTGTCTTCATGTTGTCCTCATGTTGTCCTCATGTTGTCTTCATGTTGTCCTCATGTTGTCCTCATGTTGTCTTCATGTTGTCCTCATGTTGTCTTCATGTTGTCCTCATGTTGCCCTCATGTTGTCCTCGTGTTGCCCTCATATTGCCCTCATGTTGTCCTCGTGTTGTCCTCATGTTGTCCTCATGTTGCCCTCATGTTGTTCTCATGTTGTCTTCATGTTGTCCTCATGTTGTCCTCATGTTGTCTTCATGTTGTCCTCATGTTGTCTTCATGTTGTCCTCATGTTGCCCTCATGTTGTCCTCGTGTTGCCCTCATATTGCCCTCATGTTGTCCTCGTGTTGTCCTCATGTTGTCCTCATGTTGTCTTCATGTTGTCCTCATGTTGTCTTCATGTTGTCCTCATGTTGCCCTCATGTTGTCCTCGTGTTGCCCTCATATTGCCCTCATGTTGTCCTCGTGTTGTCCTCATGTTGTCCTCATGTTGCCCTCATGTTGTTCTCATGTTGTCTTCATGTTGCCCTCAGACCGCAGGGCGGGGACAGTCCACCCGCCACTTTGTCACACTGTGTCAAAACCATTCGGCATTTAATGAGAAGATCTGAAGCTTTAGTTATCCAAATGAGCCCCTGGACCTGCAGCCATCTCTTGATCTTCCTCCGAAAAGAACCAATATAACTATCACACACCGTTTAAAAAGAAAACCGTTGTCTGTGATTTATTCATCTGCTGTCCTTGCTCCTGCTGTAGGGATTTCTTCTTTGTCTCGCATCAAGTAAGCAGCAGTCATGAATTTACATGGACTGTGGGGGACATTGGGCTGTGGGACCATAGGGCTGTGGGACCATTGGGCTGTGGGACCATTGGGCTCCGGGACCATTGGGCTCCGGGACCATAGGGCTGTGGGGACCATTGGGAGGTGGGACCATAGGGCTGTGGGACCATTGGGCTGTGGGACCATTGAGCTGTGGGACCAATGGGCTGTGGGACCATTGGGCTGTGGGACCATTGGGCTCCGGGACCATTGGGCTCCGGGACCATAGGGCTGTGGGGACCATTGGGAGGTGGGACCATAGGGCTGTGGGACCATTGGGCTGTGGGACCATTGAGCTGTGGGACCAATGGGCTGTGGGACCATTGGGCTGTGGGACCATAGGGCTGTGGGACCATTGGGCTGTGGGACCATTGGGCTCCGGGACCATTGGGCTCCGGGACCATTGGACTGTGGGACCATAGGGCTGTGGGGCCATAGGGCTGTGGGACCATAGGGCTGTGAGACCATTGGGCTCTGGGACTATTGGACTGTGGGACCATTGGGCTGTGGGACCATTGGGCTGTGGGACCATTAGGCTGTGGGAACATTGGACTGTGGGACCATTGGGCTGTGGGACCATAGGGCTGTGGGACCATTGGGCTGTGGGACCATTGGGCTGTGGGACCATTGGGCTCTGGGACCATTGGGCTCTGGGACCATTGGACTGTGGGACCATAGGGCTGTGGGACCATAGGGCTGTGGGACCAGTGGGCTGTGGGACCATTGGGCTGTGGGACCATTGGGCTGTGGGACCATTGGGCTGTGGGACCAGTGGGCTGTGGGACCATAGGGCTGTGGGACCATAGGGCTGTGGGACCATTGGGCTGTGGGACCATTGGGCTGTGGGACCATTGGGCTCCGGGACCATTGGACTGTGGGACCATAGGGCTGTGGGACCATTGGACTGTGGGACCATAGGGCTGTGGGACCATAGGGCTGTGGGACCATAGGGCTGTGGGACCATTGGGCTGTGGGAACATTGGACTGTGGGACCATTGGGCTGTGGGACCATTGGGCTGTGGGACCATTGGGCTGTGGGAACATTGGGCTGTGGGACCATTGGGCTCTGGGACCATTGGGCTCTGGGACCATTGGGCTGTGGGACCATTGGGCTCTGGGACCATTGGGCTGTGGGACCATTGGGCTGTGGGACCATTGGGCTGTGGGACCATTGGGCTGTGGGACCATTGGGATCTGGGACCATTGGACTGTGGGACCATAGGGCTGTGGGACCATAGGGCTGTGGGACCATAGGGCTGTGGGACCATAGGGCTGTGGGACCATTGGGCTGTGGGACCATAGGGCTGTGGGACCATTGGGCTGTGGGACCATTGGGCTGTGGGACCATAGGGCTGTGGGACCATAGGGCTCTGGGACCATTGGGCTGTGGGACCATAGGGCTGTGGGACCATAGGGCTGTGGGACCATAGGGCTGTGGGACCATTGGGCTGTGGGACCATTGGGCTGTGGGACCATTGGGCTGTGGGAACATTGGGCTGTGGGACCATTGGGCTCTGGGACATTGGACTGTGGGACCATAGGGTGGTGGGACCATTGGACTGTGGGACCATAGGGCTGTGGGACCATAGGGCTGTGGGACCATAGGGCTGTGGGACCATTGGGCTCTGGGACTATTGGACTGTGGGACCATTGGGCTGTGGGACCATTGGGCTCTGGGACCATTGGACTGTGGGACCATAGGGCTGTGGGACCATAGGGCTGTGGGACCATAGGGCTGTGAGACCATTGGGCTCTGGGACTATTGGACTGTGGGACCATAGGGCTGTGGGAACATTGGACTGTGGGACCATAGGGCTGTGGGACCATAGGGCTGTGAGACCATTGGGCTCTGGGACTATTGGACTGTGGGACCATAGGGCTGTGGGAACATTGGACTGTGGGACCATTGGACTGTGGGACCATTGGGCTGTGGGACCATAGGGCTGTGGGACCATTGGGCTGTGGGGACATTGGACTGTGGGACCATTGGTGGAGACAACACGAGGGTTAAGTCCTTCGACTTGTCCAACATGAAGTGTTCATTATGATTTCGTTGCAACCTGCGGATATAAAAACTAATTAAGGAGTCAGCTTTGCAGATTGGTTAATTAACCACATCCTATTATGTGGAAATTAATTTAGGCGCCATTTTGTTTCTCTCCAATCTATTTGCTGTTGCAGATTAGTGTTATGTTGATGTCATTCCTTCTGCACAAGGGCATGAAAACAGCTGTTAATAAAAGACATTCTGATTGGCTGAATGGAAAGACATACAGACAAACACAGGCCTTCTGACACGTACAGTATTTATTATATATATATATATTTAAAAAAAATATATATATTTATATATACACAGGCTGAAAACCCCATACAAATGTAATATTTTTATTATAATAAATGTATAAATGTCTCATTTTTCAGTGCTGAGTTCTGAATAGAAACTGAAAAACGCTCACAGAGGTCGATTTCATCAGCAATTACGACCCATACTTAGGTTTCTAGTGGCAGCCTTCCTTCTTTCCTTTCCTTCTTTTTCTCTTTCTCTTTCCTTCCTTCCTTCCTTCATTCTTTCTTTCTTTTTTTCTTTT
>CM049371.1:38522519-38530019 GCA_026937815.1 Etheostoma perlongum
ATCACATGATCACTATGGGACAACCATCACATGATCACTATGGGACAACATCACATGATCACTATGGGACAACATCACATGATCACTATGGGACAACATCACATGATCAACATGGGACAACATCACATGATCACTATGGGACAACATCACATGATCACTATGGGACAGGTTGTCATAGAGCTCATGTTCCAGCTGGTAGCGACATATCGAGCTATAATAAGAAAACAACGATGCCATCAACACATCACTATGACGATGCAGATGCAGTTTGTCTTTTATTGTCCCCCCGGCACCGCTGCGAGACTCTTTTGTCTCTCTGTCTGAGCGTCTTCCATTGTCTCCGCAGGACGTCCCACGGCTTGTCCTAACCTTTGTTGGACATTTCCTTCACGAAAAATGACCTAAAACTTAATCGTAATTCATTATTCATTCAGCAAATAACAAAACCAAATACCGAATCCTCCTCCCATTCCCATCCCTTCTTCCGAGGCAGACCATTAAATTAGCAAAATAAAATGGCAAAAATATTAATAATAACAAATAATAAGCACAGGTCTTACTCTGGGTCGTGAAAAGTCAGGAGAATATTTAATAATAATAATTAAAAAACATTTATAGAGTGCTTTCCATCAAAGTGCTTTACAGCAAGAATACACAAAAAAATTTCAAATCAAGACAGTAAAAGTAAATAACACTATACAAATACATCAAAGATAAATGAGCATTTAGGACTCATACGCAGCAGTGAATAAGTAAGTGTTAAGCTTTGATTTAAAGACCCCAGTTGAACATGCCAGTCTGATATCTACTGGAAGACTGGTCCATAATGTTGAAGGCTCGCTCCCCAACCGTTGTCTTTCTGACCTTTGGTATATCAAGCAGTCCTGACCAATGGGAGCGCAGCAACCGATAAGGCACATCAGACGTTAACAGATCAGACAGATGTACCAATGCAAGGCCATTCACTATTTTGTAAGTTAAAAGTAAGACCTTAAAGTCTGGTCTAGCCTGGACCGGGAGCCAGTGAAGTGAGGCCAGCACAGGAGTTATGTGTATGTATTTAGATGATCCAGTAAGAACACGTGCTGCAGCATTCTGGACCATCTGTAGACCTCGCAGACTTCTCTTAGGCCGCCCCAAGACCAGGACATTACAATAATCTAGTCTAGATGTAACAAAGGCGTGAATAAGGGCCTCGGCATCTTTAAGGGACAATACTGATCTGATCTTTGCAATTCTTCGGAGATGAAAGAAGGTGACTTTTGTCACCTCCTTAATATGCAAGTCAAATGAAAGTGACCGATCAAAAGCTATCCCAAGATGCTTCACTCTGTCCTTGGCATTGTAACGCTACCCAACCCTACCGCTGATAACCTGCCAGGTTATATATTTACTTTTCAAATTAGCGAACACAACGTAATATTCTCGGGGCCGTGACCGTGATTAGATATTTCCCTTGGTTAGGTTATTCCGTGTTAATACTGTAATGAATCCATCACCTTTGTTCTGGGCCGTGTTTTACTTTTCTTTGTGATTTCCAGGCCTTTGGATTGTGGATCAATGGACAACCACGAGTCTCCAGAGACCCAGCAGTCAATAAAACACAGACAGGACAATAACCACCCAGAGTAAATATGATAGATACATCACTGTTCTTCTTCTGTGAGCCTAATCACTGCGGAGAGAGACAGAGTGTCAGCCTCCTCTTTATTGAGCTCATGGAGAGGAGAAGAAGGAGAGGCGAGCGGTTATTGCCATTGATCTGAGAAATCCTCTGGGCGGCTGGGGGGAGTTGTTTTTTGTTGGCACCACATCGATCCTGCCTCCACTCTGACACTAATAATTGGTCTGCGGTCGACTCGGTCCCGTCCCCGAGGACGCCATCACCTCCTTCTGTTGCACCCTTAGCGCAGGCCGAGAGCAGAACCTGGATAAAGTCATCACAGAGTCCTGAAGACATACAAGCGTATAGCTGCACCGTCTCGGCAGTAATCACCTTTTAGAGGCCGGGATCTAGGGGTGTCACGACCTTGGGTTGTCCTCCCGGGTCTTTTTTTTTGTTTTCACTAACAACACCTTACTAGTTTTACACTACCTTTCGGGATTCATGATCAATATGTTGTGGTTTGGGGTTTTGGCTTTGGGTTCTTTTCCTCCTTTTTGGTTTTTGATCCTGTCTTGTGTTTTCGGTCCTGTCTTGTGTTGTCGGTCCTGTCTTATGTTGTCGGTCCTGTCTGGTGTTGTCGGTCCTGTCTTGTGTTGTCGGTCCTGTCTGGTGTTGTTGGTCCTGTCCTGTCTTGTTGGTCCTATCTTGTATTGTCAGTCCTGTCTGGTGTTGTCGGTCCTGTCTTGTGTTGTCGTCCTGTCTGGTGTTGTTGGTCCTGTCTGGTGTTGTCGGTCCTGTCTTGTGTTGTCGTCCTGTCTGGTGTTGTTGGTCCTGTCTGGTGTTGTCTGTCCTGTCTTGTGTTGTCGGTCCTGTCTTATGTTGTCGGTCCTGTCTGGTGTTGTCGGTCCTGTCTTGTGTTGTCGGTCCTGTCTGGTGTTGTTGGTCCTGTCCTGTCTTGTTGGTCCTATCTTGTATTGTCAGTCCTGTCTGGTGTTGTCGGTCCTGTCTTGTGTTGTCGGTCCTGTCTGGTGTTGTTGGTCCTGTCTGGTGTTGTCGGTCCTGTCTTGTGTTGTCGGTCCTGTCTTGTGTTGTTGGTCCTGTCTGGTGTTGTCGGTCCTGTCTGGTGTTGTCGGTCCTGTCTTGTGTTGTCGGTCCTGTCTGGTGTTGTCGGTCCTGTCTTGTGTTGTCGGTCCTGTCTGGTGTTGTCGGTCCTGTCTTGTGTTGTCGGTCCTGTCTTGTGTTGTCGGTCCTGTTTTGTGTTGTCGGTCCTGTCTGGTGTTGTTGGTCCTGTCTGGTGTTGCTGGCTTGTAGCATGAACCTGAAAATACAGGATAGTGTTAGCTACAGGCTGGTAGCATGCAGCTAAAGACACAGGGCAACGTTAGCTTACCGGCTGGTAGCATGCAGCTAAAGACACAGGGTAATGTTAGCTTACCGGCTGGGAGCATGCAGCTAAAGACACAGGGCAACGTTAGCTTACCGGCTGGTAGCATGCAGCTAAAGACACAGGGCAACATTAGCTTACCGGCTGGTAGCATGCAGCTAAAGACACAGGGTAACGTTAGCTTACCGGCTGGTAGCATGCAGCTAAAGACACAGGGTAATGTTAGCTTACCGGCTGGGAGCATGCAGCTAAAGACACAGGGTAATGTTAGCTTACCGGCTGGTAGCATGCAGCTAAAGACACAGGGTAATGTTAGCTTACCGGCTGGGAGCATGCAGCTGAAGACACAGAAAGAAGACAAAACACTCTGAGCCTGTGACCTAAAGTCAAGTCAAGCTGTAGATTTGGAGAATCGTGAGACTACCCCGACCTCATGACCTTTCTCTGATCCTGATCAGAGCAGAGTGGGGTTATTCCACCACTGGGGGAGCGAGTTACATCATCTTCACCTACAGTTAATTTCCTTTTGTCTGAACTAAAGTGTAAATTATGTTGTTGTGTTTCTGTCTTGCTCATCAGGTTTGACTTGTTTTGTGTTATTTCTTTAAACATACAATTTAAAAACCCATTTCTTTCTTCCGTCCTCAAAGTGGGCCTTGCTTATTTGCAATTATGCCTTCATGGAAGGTCAAATGTTCTTTGGTCTTCACATTGAAAATGATTTTCTTTAGCCAATAGTACAACAGTATTTAAAATTACGCCTCTTAAATCAGAGTACTATTTGTGACGGAGCACATGGCTGTCGTCACGGTAGCGATAGGCTACCTATTTTAGCCTTAACGACCGACCTGTGTGTGTGTATCATAGAAACTGTTCAGAAGGCCAATAATTAATTTGTAACTCAGAAACAGTAGACGGATAGATGGAAATTAGAGGTGCGGCACACAACAGTATCTGTCACTTCACTACAACTCTTTTACTAATGTGTTAGAGAAACAGCCTGAAATGAAATGCTTCCCCCGCTCCTTTGTTCCTGACAACAGCACGTCACTGCTGAGTGAGCATCGCTGGGGAGTCGGCAGGTTTCTCTCTCTTGCAGGAGATGATCATCACAACACCTCGGTGGTTTTTGCAGATATTGGAGATAAGGAAATACTTGACAGCAGCTTCTTTCCGTGCTCTGAGTGGGGAACATGGCCATTACTCAAGCAACAAGACCAGCAAAACACATTTCAATTTCAACTTGGCTGAGGCAATACACGTCAGAGCAGTGTGTGTGTGTGTGTGTAGTCTTATCTTCCAAAAAGCTATTTGAGGGTTCAGACGTAGTTTTAGGGCGAGAGGGTTAAGGCCTAGTTGTGTTTGTGATACATTGATGAACCACATCTTAACCCTCATGTTGTCCTCGGGTCAAATTGATCCGTTTTTAAAGTGTTTTATATCAGAAATATTAGATTTCTTTCAACCTAATTGCCCAAAAATAACATGGATGATTCCATAAAACATTGTTCAGGTAAAATTAATGATTACTTTCATTGAATTTTTGGGTTTTATTTAGTCTAATAGCATTTGAAGTATTTTTTTTAATGGTTTCCAAACAGTATCCGGACTAAACTTGGACATCTATCCATCTGAGATCCACTCAACATCCTCTGGTCTTAACTAGTAGTCAAATAATTCATAATGTCTTCCTTTTTAACTAAAAACGTATGTATAATTTGATATAAATGAGGTTTGTTGACCATGACTTCCAAGAATAAGTATAAAACCTATTATTAAACCTGCTCAGGTTTTTTTTTTAAAGTGCCAAAAGCTGGAAAAAGTGAGAAATAAATCAGAAAGAAATGACAAAAACATCAGAAAAGCACAAAAAAAAATCAAATTTGACCTGGAAGGGCAAGTTCATGGTTAACAGGAAGACAACATGAGGGTTAACGTGTGTTTTTTTACTTTAAAGTTGTTAGAAAATGTAATTATTAAATCTGAATATCTCGTGTACTTTTTCTGTCAAATAGGAGCTTTTCTGTTATGAATGGTGACCTCTCCTCGTCAGTTACTCCTCTCTCTTGTGGGGTACCACAGGGATCCATTCTTGGCCCCATTCTGTTTTCTTTATATTTACATTGTTTTCTTTATATTTACATTGTTTTCTTTAAATATACATCTAGACATGCACATATCACCCCCGTTCTCTACACCCTGCATTGGCTCCCGGTGCATTTTAGAACAGATTTTAAGATTTTATTGTTTTTTTTTAAGTTTTTAAAAGGTCCGGCCCCGGAGGATTTGTCTGAAATTTTAACTTTGCGGGAGCACAACAGGTCATTGCGGTCTTCAAATAAGTTGGTTGGTTTTGTTTTTTTGCATATTATTGTATATATATTAGGTCCAAACTCAAATCATATCTGTTGAGTCTGGCTTTTAATACGTAGCAGTGGTGGGATTCATTCTCCTGTTTCTTTGTAACCTTTTCAGATTTTACTGTTTTCTATGTTCACTCTTTCTATCGTATGATGTGTTTTTACTCTTGGTTTCTGATGTGAAGCACGTGGGAGACCTGCTGGTTGCTGTAAAGTGCGATATGAACACATTTTGACTGATTGATTGACTTTTACTGGCTTATAATAACCATCTTAAACCACTTCCAGGTATCTTCAGACACTCAAGGCTAGACTTGTCCCCTTTTCCTCTCTTGACTGTTTCACTCCCTTTCACTATGTCAGGTGGATTTTTTAATTACCTCTGAGATGCAGCTGTTTGGGCCATGGTAACCATGGAGAAAGGGGGGGGACGCATTGGTTGCATTCCCTAAACATATATGTTATCTCAAAGTGTTGAAAAAAGGGACAAAAACGTAAGAAAAAGTTAAAAACATAGATAAAAAGCGACAACAAAAGTGTTGATGTGATTCCATACATGTCATAATATAATATGTACTGTGTTGAGAAACTACAACAAAATATGACAAACTCCATAGTTATATCAGAAATGGGGGGTGGGTATCAAAGCTCGACTCCCATCTGGACATTACTGTCATAAATGATGTCATAGATGATGTCACTTATGGGCTTACCTGGGCAGGTGTTTACACAAAAAATGTGTTGTTAATTTACACAAAACTATGAGTGTGAATATTGAAACTCACAAACCAAACGATGGGTCAGCTCATGCATGAATCATGGGACATATGGCGTTGGATGGCCTACATGCAGAGAGGACCACTAATAATTCACAAGTTGTTGTGAGTTTGGGGGGGTAGTGGGGGGTGCATTTCTGCTTGAGGACGGCTGATTCATGTAATTGTTGAGCGACGGCTCTCCACCCACACACCCCCACACACATATATAGAGAGAGAGAGACACACACACAGAGAGAGAGAGAGAGAGAGAGACACACACATTTTTAACATAGGGGGGTGTATACTTATGCCCCTGTATTTTAACATAGGGGGGTGTATACTTATGCCCCTGTATTTTAACATAGGGGGTGTATACTTATGCCCCTGTATTTTAACATAGGGGGGTGTATACTTATGCCCCCTGTATTTTAACATAGGGGGGGTATACTTATGCCCCTGTATTTTTAACATAGGGGGGTGTATACTTATGCCCCCCTGTATTTTAACATAGGGGGGTGTATACTTATGCCCCTGTATTTTAACATAGGGGTGTGTACTTATGCTCCCTGTATTTTAACATAGGGGGTGTATACTTATGCCCCCTGTATTTTAACATAGGGGGTGTATACTTATGCCCCCTGTATTTTAACATAGGGGTGTATACTTATGCCCCCCCTGTATTTTAACATAGGGGAGTATACTTATGCTCCCTGTATTTTAACATAGGGGGGTGTATACTTATGCCCCTGTATTTTAACATAGGGGGGTGTATACTTATGCCCCCTGTATTTTAACATAGGGGGTGTATACTTATGCCCCTGTATTTTAACATAGGGGGTGTATACTTATGCCCCTGTATTTTAACATAGGGGTGTATACTTATGCCCCCTGTATTTTAACATAGGGGGTGTATACTTATGCCCCCTGTATTTTTTAACATAGGGGGTGTATACTTATGCCCCCTGTATTTTAACATAGGGGGGGGGGTGTATACTTATGCCCCTGTATTTTAACATAGGGGGGGGTGTATACTTATGCCCCTGTATTTTAACATAGGGGTGTATACTTATGCCCCCTGTATTTTAACATAGGGGGTGTATACTTATGCCCCTGTATTTTAACATAGGGGTGTATACTTATGCCCCTGTATTTTAACATAGGGGGTGTATACTTATGCCCCTGTATTTTAACATAGGGGGGTGTATACTTATGCCCCCTGTATTTTAACATAGGGGTGTATACTTATGCCCCTGTATTTTAAGGAAAAACATTTATTCATTTATGAAACATTCATTCACAAAGATAATCAGTGTCCTTAAAGGTTGGATTTTTCCAAATTTTTTAATTAAGGCATTAAGATCAATTTCCAAAACATGATTTTTTTATTCCTCT
>CM049371.1:38535019-38537519 GCA_026937815.1 Etheostoma perlongum
CTTTATATAGACCTTAGTGGTCCCCTAATACTGTATCTGAAGTCTCTTTTATATAGACCTTAGTGGTCCCTAATACTGTATCTGAAGTCTCTTTTATATAGACCTTAGTGGTCCCCTAATACTGTATCTGAAGTCTCTTTATACAGACCTTAGTGGTCCCCTAATACTGTATCTGAAGTCTCTTTATATAGACCTTAGTGGTCCCTAATACTGGATCTGAAGTCTCTTTCCCAAAATTCAGCCTTGGTGCAGAATTACAGCCACTAGAACCAGTCCCACAATGAGCTTTCCTTAATATGTGCCATTTCTGTAGCTTTTGAGGAGGTGGGGGGGCAATGTGGAGGCTGGGGGGGGGGGGGGACTAACTGCCACTTTGCCATGATGTCTCTCTCTCATATGTGGGCCAAATTCTCTGGACGGGCAAAGCAGAGAAAGAGGAGAATAAAAGCTCAGATGGGCCGATCTAAAATCTGGAATCTTGCCCCTTATGACCTCATAAGGGGCAAGATTCCAGATCTGAGCTTTCATTTTCTCAAAGTCAGAGCAGGATACCCAGGGCTTGGTATCTCGGTACACCTATCTCCATTTCTAGCCACTGGGGGCCATAGGCAGGCTGGGGGAACTCATATCAATGTTAAAAAACCTCATAAAGTGACATTTTCATGCCATGGGACCTTTAAGTGGTTTTTCACCTCTCAGATTTAACCCTCTCCACCCAACATGCAGCCGGCAGGCGTACCTGTGCATCCAGCTCCAGGATGTGAGACACCTTGTTCCAGCCGAAGCCAACGAAGCGTTGGTCGTACTCGGGACAGTCCCGCCTCACCACGACGTACGGCTCGAAGTCCGGCTCCCACTCCACCTTATACGGCGTGGTGGCTGTTCGCCATTTGGCATAGTTGGTCGGAGCGTGACCTTTAGGCCACACATGATACCTGGAGATGCAGAAGGAGGAAGACAAAATGATGACTCTGCTTTTCTTCCCCCCGATCAGGATACATCATCATCACCATCATCATCATCATCATGATTTTTATTGTTGTCTCGCCTATACCTGAAGGTGTAAAGAGTCCCCATGTCCAGCATGGAGAGCAGCTCAGCTTTGGATTTGGGGAAGGACAGACGGTACCGAAGTGTCTCGAACGCCGGAACCACCAGAGCCTTCTTAGTGTGGGCCATGTCCAGCTGCACCACGGACCTCCTGCTCGGAGGAAAACGGCAGCGTTACACCAACAGGCTCGGCGGGTAAACTTATTCAACCCACTGTACATGCTTCCTGTTTTGTTAAACAAATTGCATAAACACTTGAATAAAAACAATAGTTAAAAAGTTATAATTGCAATGGAAAATCAATAAAAACATTAAAAACAACATGATTTCTGGCTGGCGTACCTGAGGTAATCGTAGAGGCCGTACATCGGCAGGAAGTCCACGTCGGTCAGGAAGACGTAGGGCGTGTTGGCGTTCTTCAGCGCCACGTTGCGGACCAGGTTGACGGGGGTAGAACTGGCCCTCCTTGTAGACGATGTGGTAGCCCACGTTCTTGCGGTTCTTGAGGACCTCGGAGGCCTGGGCGTAGCGGAGGAACTGCTGGGCCTCGGCGTCGGACATGTAGAGCGCCAGGCTGATGGGGCCCTCCCAGTGCTTGCAGATGGCCTCCAGCATCTGCAGCCTGTGGGGGGCAAAGGGTCATTAACAAAGAACTCCTCTGATTTGTGAATCAGGGGGCAGCATCATATAAGCATGGCTGTAAATTTCATCTAACAAATAAAACGTCAATCATGTTATTTTGGGGAATTAAAAAGAACATTGATATAGGACAACATGAGGACCACATGAGGACCACATGAGGACAACATGAGGACAACATGAGGGCAACATGAGGGCAACATGAGGGCAACATGAGGACAGCATGAGGACAGCATGAGGACAACATGAGGACAACATGAGGGCAACATGAAGACAACATGAGGACAACATGAGGGCAACATGAGGGCAACATGAGGACAGCATGAGGACAACATGGAGGCAACATGAGGACAACATGAGGACAACATGAGGACAACATGGAGGCAACATGAGGGCAACATGAGGGCAACATGAGGACAACATGAGGGCAACATGAGGGCAGCATGAGGGCAGCATGAGGGCAACATGAGGGCAACATGAGGGCAACATGAGGACAACATGAGGGAAACATGAGGGCAACATGAGGGCAACATGAGGACAACATGAGGGCAACATGAGGACAACATGAGGGCAGCATGAGGGCAACATGAGGGCAACATGAAGACAACATGAGGACAACATGAGGACAACTTGAAGGCAACATGAAGGCAACATGAGGACAACATGAGGACAACATGGAGGCAACATGAGGGCAACATGAGGGCAACATGAGGACAGCATGAGGACAGCATGAGGACAACATGGAGGCAACATGAGGGCAACAGGGAGGCAACATTAGGACAACATGAGGACAACATGAGGACAACATGAG
>CM049371.1:38547519-38582519 GCA_026937815.1 Etheostoma perlongum
ATTTTCTTTTGCCAGATGGTGGCGCTATCTCCAAAAAAACTCCATATCGGCCTGCAGATGTCCTCAGGCCTGGACCCTTGGTGATTTGTGGGAAATTTCAAGCAGATACGACAACGTACACTGTAGTTACAGCCACTTTCTCCTTCATCGCTAAACACTCAAAATGGCCGCCATGCCACGCCCACACCGTATGACAAAAAGTTTTTCTTTTAATAACTTTTCATCTTTAAGGTCTTAAGATGACACAGACCAAGTTTGAAGCTGATCGGATGAAAGCTCTAGGAGGAGTTCGTTAAAGTATAGCACCTTGTCTTTTAGGCCTACTTCCTGTTGCCACTAGGGGGCGCTATGACTTTGAGCCAATAGCGGCGTGTATATGTCGTCAGGGGCGGACTCTGATGAATCGTGAAAAGTTTCGAGCCAATCGGACCATGTACGCTCAAGTTACACACACTTCCTGTTTTGGTGGCGAATTGCACAAAATGGCCGCCCCGTCACGGCCACGCCCTATGACGAAAAGTTTTTCTTTTAATAACTTTTCATCGTTAACATGTTAAGATGACACACACCAAGTTTGAAGCAGATCGGATGAAAGCTCTAGGAGGAGTTCGTTAAAGTACGACGTGGAAATGCGCAAAATCGCACTAATTTCGAACAATCAAAACAAAATGGCGGACTTCCTGTTGGGTTTAGGGGGGGGCTACAATGGAGTTTTATGTCCGCCCTGCCATGCTACAGATGTGTATCAAGTTTCGTGACTCTACGTTAAACGAGTTGCAGGGGCTGAATTTTCGTAATATTGTAGGGGGCGCTAGCGAGCTATTTTTGTGCGCCTATTCCCGAAAAAAAATTAAAATACGTAAATTTTCACCAGACTTGATGCGACCGCCAAATTTGGTGAGTTTTTGAATATGATAAGTCCTCCAAAAAGGCAATTCATTTGCCGGATAAAAGAAAAAATAATAATTCCTTCAATTCCAATAGGGCCTTCGCCGCTGTCGGCGCTCGGGCCCTAATAACGTGAGCTACGAGGTAACGGAGCCTTTTATACGTCGTTGTGTTTCTTTAGAAATAAACAACGGACAAATAAGAGTCTTTAAACGCTTCAGATGGAAAGTTACTCTCTGTCAAAGTGGCGCCAAAATGAATGGGAGTCAATGGGATGCTAACGGCAGGTGATGGCTTCAAACGGCTTTAAAAAGTTGCAGCTCCAAGTCTAAAACTGCAAGAAATTCACCAATAAACTGGTTATCTGTCTACTATTACAACGAATCAACTCATTTGATTGAGTCATTTTTTATGAAGAGAAAATGCTCTGATCTTCTTCTTACTACGCTGTTAAAAAAGTCTAATATTCTGTGTTAATATGAATTTTATTTATCCCTCATGTTGTCCTTCATGTTGTCTTCATGTTGCCCTCATGTTTCCCATGTTGCCCTCATGTTGCCCTCATGTTGTCTTCATGTTGCCCTCATGTTGTCCTTATGTTGCCCTCATGTTGCCCTCATGTTGTCTTCATGTTGCCCCCATGTTGCCCTCATGTTGCCCTCATGTTGCCCTCATGTTGCCTTCATCTTGTCCTCATGTTGCCCCCATGTTGCCCTCGTGTTGCCCTCATGTTGCCTTCATCTTGTCCTCATGTTGCCTTCATCTTGTCCTCATGTTGAACCCCTCATATTGACCCCATGTTGCCCTCATGTTGCCTTCATGTTGCCCTCATGTTGCCTTCATGTTGCCCTTGTCCTCATGTTGCCTTCATCTTGTCCTCATGTTGCCTTCATCTTGTCCTCATGTTGCCCTCATATTGCCCTCATGTTGCCCTCATGTTGTCCTCATGTTGCCTTCATGTTGTCCTCATGTTGCCTTCATCTTGTCCTCATGTTGCCCTCATATATCCAATGTTTCTCATTTTTAATTGAACCCCCACACCATAACATGATTCATGTTGTCCTATATCAATGTTCTTTTTAATTCCCCCATGATTGATTCCCCAACGCTCTTTGCCAAGTACAAATCTCTACTTTCTTTAATTTTGGGGCGTCTTATTCAATTTTATAGCATTGTAAAACAAATGGAAGTGTTTTTGAAATAGTATTGAGTAAAAGTTGAAGGGGGGGCAGGTCTGACCCCCCAGGTCTGTAACTAGTTGCAGCCAGAGCCAGACCTACGGAAGATGATCTCTGGTGAAAAATGTATTTGAAATCTTTGTTCTCCAAATTCGGAGAATATTATTGGCCGATATTATCAAATTATCGGTATCGGTATCTTATAATGACGATAAATGAATATTTAAAAAAATAAATAAAAACGGACGTCCTTCAACCATGTTATGAGCATTGGCGTTGCATAGTCTGTCCACCAGAGGACGCTCTACAACGTCCCCAGTCTGTCCACCAGAGGACGCTCTACAACGTCCCTGTTAGTGATGGCGTTGCATAGTCTGTCCACCAGAGGACGCTCTACAACGTCCCTGTTAGTGATGGCGTTGCATAGTCTGTCTACCAGAGGACGCTCTACAACGTCCCTGTTAGTGATGGCGTTACATAGTCTGTCCACCAGAGGACGCTCTACAACGTCCCTGTTAGTGATGGCGTTGCATAGTCTGTCCACCAGAGGACGCTCTACAACGTCCCTGTTAGTGATGGCGTTGCATAGTCTGTCTGTCTACCGTCCCTGTTAGTGATGGGTCTGTCCACCAGAGGACGCTCTACAACGTCCCTGTTAGTGATGGCGTTGCATAGTCTGTCCACCAGAGGACGCTCTACAACGTCCCTGTTAGTGATGGCGTTGCATAGTCTGTCCACCAGAGGACGCTCTACAACGTCCCTGTTAGTGATGGCGTTGCATAGTCTGTCCACCAGAGGACGCTCTACAACGTCCCTGTTAGTGATGGCGTTTTAGTCTGTCCACCAGAGGACTTTACAAGTTTCCCTGTTAGTGATGGTGTTGCATAGTCTGTCCATCAGAACATTAAACGTCCCTGTTAGTGATGACTTTGCATAGTCTGTCCACCAGAGGACGCTCTTTGTTGTTAATGTGTTTTTATTCGAAAGGACTTTAAGTTTCATATCTATTTTATTCATCAGAACATTAATATATTTTGATGTTTCTAAAATTACCTGATGAATACTCAGAGGATGACAGCGTTTTTACAGTTCATCCACTCATAAATACATACACTCATACATACATTTATACATACATACATACATACATACATGAGTCCCAGCGAGCCGTCTGATAGTAGTTTTATATATATATATATATAAATAAATAAATGTTGTGTTTGCTGACCTCACACTTCTGGACGCTGGGCGCCCGAGGGCACTCCGTGTGGTTGCTCTTCTCCTCCGCCGTGTTGTCTCCGTCCTCCGGCCCCGTGTCCGCTGAGGCTCCCCACTGCTGGTTGCCGTAGTTACCGTCCGGCGGCTGTCCGGCGGTACCTTGCGACTGGCTGAGCTGCAGACGGATCTGCCGGTTCTCCTCCTCCACCTCTCGTACCCGCGACTCCAGGACGGCTCGCTCCACGAGCTGAGCCGCCGGCGTGTCGGCCAGACAGGGAGCCAGGAGGAGGGAGCGCCCGTCTGCGGAGAAAGGGACAGGGACAGAGAGACGGACAGAGGGAATTGGTACTACTACCGGCACATTGGGACTCCCCATAAGCCTGTAAACAGAGGCCTGATAGGCCTGCACTCATTACGTGCCTCCTCTAATATGTGATGCATTAGAAGAGGTGGGGTGCAGGGGTGCAGGCCCGCCCCCCCATACACTTTCAAACGAGGCCACGCCCCTTTAGGAGACAGGAAGTGTACCATTTCAGACCATTGGCTATAATCAAAGCTAGCGCATTTCAAGCGCATGTCACTTTTTACGATGTTTAAGCCGATTTGTTTTCAACAGTCAAGACAGGGCGTATTCTTTGTTTTTTTCCCAAAATGCTTTAAAATGGAATAAAACAGTCACTTTGTGACGAGTCGCATAAAGATGCTAACGAGAGACTTCTGTAACGTCAACACAGTAAAAATGGACCTACTTAATGAAGTTGGTTCACTGCTAGCTTAGCTACAAGTTAGCATCAAGCTCAGCAAAGGCTGTCAGTTGAATGGTGTTTTGAGCTAACGTTAGCATCAAACAACCATAGATAGCTACAACGTTTTTGAAATGACTGCTAGCTTAGCTAACAGTTAGCATCAAACACAACAAAGGCTGTCACTTGACTGGCGTTTTGAGCTAACGTCTTCTGTTATTGTTTGTAATGAGAAAAGTTTATTATTTCATGGATAACGAGAGACTTCTGTAACGTCAACACAGTATAAATGGAGCTAATCAAGTTGGTTCACTGCTAGCTTAGCTACAAGTTAGCATCAAACACAACAAAGGCTATCAGTTGAATGGTGTTTTGAGCTAACGTTAGCATCAATCAACCATAGATACCTACAAAATTTTTGAAATGACTGCTAGCTTAGCTACAAGTTAGCATCAAACGCAACAAAGGCTGTCAGTTGAATGGTGTTTTGAGCTAACGTTAGCATAGCATCAACCATAGATAGCTACAACGTTTCTGAAATGATTTCCATCTTCTGTTATTGTTTGTATTGAGAAACCTTTATTATTTCATGGATTGTACAACTTTTCTGTATGTTTAAATCTGAGCATGCGTGACTCAAATCTGCACTTGACTCACAAAAACACCCAAATTCAATGAAAGAAGTGAAATAATCATAATTTTACTTCAGGTTTTGCTTCACAGAAGCATCCGTGTTACCTTCCACCAACCGAGGAAACACTGATGCTGTTGGTGAGGTACATGCACACCTGTGCACCTCTCGCAAGATGCATGGAGTTATCGAACAGTTAAAGGAAGTTGTTTACCAAAGGGAACATGAATAACTGCCGCTATGCTCCAACATATCGAGGACCAGTGTTGCCAGATCTCGCGAGACAAATAAGCAACCAGGCCTTTGAAAACAAGCCCAAAATAAGCGACTTCTTCTACGGAGCCCCCCTAAGATCCTGGAAGAGATAAATAAATAAACTGTGTGCACGGTTTTCCAATCTGTGGGGACGGATTGTCCATTTCCATCCATGTGGACAGATGGGTAAACTGTCCCCACGGTAGAGTTTTATTTATTTTCTCCCCCTGAGCTTCAGGACAATGACCCCAGGAGGGAGTTAAACCACCTTTTAACATTATTTAACATTAGTAAACTGATGGGATATAAAATATACACATTTTCATATTGATTTTGAGTTGTTCCCCACGACGGGTTGAATCCATTCTTTTCCTCCTTTCTCTTTCTCCCAGTCTTTGTTATATTTCTTCCCGTATTTCGCCCACTTTATCCCGGGCATTTATTCCTCCAAACACTCTCCTACAGTCCAGTCACCATCACTCGCTACTTGTGCATTTTCCTAACCAGAAAACAACAGATTGCCCTGCTCTGCCTCTGATTGGCTGGTACTTGTTGCCATCTGGGTCAGAGCCAATTAGAAGCAGGAAGTGGGCGGGACATAACGCTGCTGTCTATAGTGTTTATGGGGAAAGGAGCGGGACCGAGGGAACAGGCAAGGACAAGAAGGATAAGCAACTACACCTTAGTAACAAGCCCAAATATCAACTACACCTTAGTAACAAGCCCAAATAGGCAACTACACCTTAGTAACAAGCCCAAGAAACTACAAGTAACAAGCCCAAACAAGCAACTACACCTTAGTAACAAGCCCAAATATCAACTACACCTTAGTAACAAGCCCAAATAGGCAACTACACCTTAGTAACAAGCCCAAATAGGCAACTACAACTTAGTAACAAGCCCAAACAAGAAACTACACCTTAGTAACAAGCCCAAACAAGAAACTACACCTTAGTAACAAGCCCAAATAAGAAACTACACCTTAGTAACAAGCCCAAATAAGCAACTACACTTTAGTAACAAGCCCAAATAAGCAACTACACCTTAATAACAAGCCCAAATAAGAAACTACACCTTAGTAACAAGCCCAAATAAGAAACTACACCTTAGTAACAAGCCCAAATAAGAAACTACACCTTAGTAACAAGCCCAAATAAGCAAATACAACTTAGTAACAAGCCCAAATAAGAAACTACACCTTAGTAACAAGCACAAAAAGAAACTACACTTTAGTAACAAGCCCAAATAAGCAAATACACCTTAGTAACAAGCGCAAATAAGCAACTACACCTTAGTAACAAGCCCAAATAAGAATTACACCTTAGTAACAAGCCCAAATAAGAAACTACACTTTAGTAACAAGCCCAAATACACAACTACACCTTAATAACAAGCCCAAATAAGAAACTACACCTTAGTAACAAGCACAAAAAGAAACTACACTTTAGTAACAAGCCCAAATAAGCAACTACACCTTAGTAACAAGCCCAAATAAGAAACTACACCTTAGTAACAAGCCCAAATAAGCAAATACAACTTAGTAACAAGCCCAAATACACAACTACACCTTAGTAACAAGCCCAAATAAGAAACTACACCTTAGTAACAAGCCCAAATAAGAAACTACACCTTAGTAACAAGCACAAAAAGAAACTACACTTTAGTAACAAGCCCAAATAAGCAACTACACCTTAGTAACAAGCCCAAATATCAAATACAAGTAACAACGCAAATACACCTTAGTAACAAGCCCAAATAAGCAACTACACCTTAATAACAAGCCCAAATAAGAAACTACACCTTAGTAACAAGCCCAAATAAGAAACTACACCTTAGTAACAAGCCCAAATAAGAAACTACACCTTAGTAACAAGCCCAAATAAGCAAATACACCTTAGTAACAAGCCCAAATAAGAAACTACACCTTAGTAACAAGCCCAAATAAGCAAATACACCTTAGTAACAAGCCCAAATAAGCAACTACACCTTAGTAACAAGCCCAAATAATCAACTACACCTTAGTAACAAGCACAAAATAAGCAACTACACCTTAATAACAAGCCCAAATAAGAAACTACACCTTAGTAACAAGCCCAAATAAGAAACTACACCTTAGTAACAAGCCCAAATAAGAAACTACACCTTAGTAACAAGCCCAAATAAGCAACTACACCTTAGTAACAAGCCCAAATAGCAACTACACCATAGTAACAAGCCCAAATACACAACTACACGTTAGTAACAAGCCCAAATAAGCAACTACACCTTAGTAACAAGCCCAAATAAACTACACCTTTAACAAGCACAAACAAGCAACAAATAACAAGCCCAAATAAGCAACTACACCTTAGTAACAAGCCCAAATAATCAACTACACTTTAGTAACAAGCACAAAATAAGCAACTACACCTTAGTAACAAGTCCAAATAAGCAACTACACCTTAGTAACAAGCCCAAATAAGCAACTACACCTTAGTACCAAGCCCAAATAAGCAACTACACCTTAATAACAAGCCCAAATAAGCAACAACACCTTAGTAACAAGCCCAAATAAGCAACTACACCTTAGTAACAAGCCCAAATAAACAACTACACTTTAGTAACAAGCCCAAATACACCTTAGTAACAAGCCCAAATAAGCAACTACACCTTAGTAACCAGCCCAAATAAACAACTACACCTTAGTAACAAGCCCAAATACACAACTACACCTTAGTAACAAGCCCAAATAAGCAACTACACCTTAGTAACCAGCCCAAATAAGCAACTACACCTTAGTAACCAGCCCAAATAAACAACTAACCTTAGTAAAGCCCAAATAAGCAACTACACCTTAGTAACAAGCCCAAATAAGCAACTACAACCAGCCCAAATAAACAACTACACCTTAGTAACAAGCCCAAATAAGCAACTACTTAGTAACAGCCCAAATAAACAACTACACCTTAGTAACAAGCCCAAATACACAACTACACCTTAGTAACAAGCCCAAATAAGCAACTACACCTTAGTAACCAGCCCAAATAAGCAACTACACCTTAGTAACAAGCCCAAATAAACAACTACACCTTAGTAACAAGCCCAAATACACAACTACACCTTAGTAACAAGCCCAAATAAGCAACTACACCTTAGTAACAAGCCCAAATACACAACTACACCTTAGTAACAAGCCCAAATAAGCAACTACACCTTAGTAACCAGCCCAAATAAGCAACTACACCTTAGTAACAAGCCCAAATAAACAACTACACCTTAGTAACAAGCCCAAATACACAACTACACCTTAGTAACAAGCCCAAATAAACAACTACACCTTAGTAACAAGCCCAAATACACAACTACACCTTAGTAACAAGCCCAAATAAGCAACTACACCTTAGTAACAAGCCCAAATAAGCAACTACACCTTAGTAACCAGCCCAAATACACAACTACACCTTAGTAACAAGCCCAAATACACAACTACACATTAGTAACAAGCCCAAATACACAACTACACATTAGTAACAAGCCCAAAAAAACCGCGACCCGTGACTATCAATATTTGTAAGCGACTTTACAAAAAAACAAGCCCAAAGTCGCTTGTAATAAGCGGACTTGGCAACACTGTCGAGGACGGCGGCTGTTAACAAGCGCCGGCGTCTGGATGTGACCCTGAACCCGTCGCTTCAGGTGTCATCACATACTCATGCTTTCCGAGTTTGTTGTGAGCGACGTGTTCTCGCGAGTCTCACACTTTGAAATTGGCTCATCACACTTCCTCTCCTCCTCTTTCTGCACCTTCCTCCAAGCTCTCTCTCTCTCTCTCTCTCTCTCTCTCTCTCCCTCTCTCTCTCTCTCTCTCCTGACAGACTGGGTGTGAATACTCCCACAGTGCCTCAGGTTAGGTAACAGTTTGTCACTAAAGACACTAAAAATAGTAAATGGTGCTGGCAGACAGATGCATGTAGTACTTTGATTACACTGGACTTTTACCGAGTCATTTGATTTCATTTAAACATTCATCACAACTATATGACACACACCCCCATAATGCTAACTCAATAATCTACAGTGGACACCTGCTCATCAGATAAACACTCACACACACTCACACTCCGATGCGCAGCATCAGGGGGCAACTCGGGGTTCTTGCCCAAGGACACTTCGACATGGGACTGCAGGGCCAGGGATTGAACCACCAACCTTCCAATTGGCAGGCAACCGCTCTACCGCTGAGCCACAGCCGCCGATGTGTGTGTATGTATGTATGAGTGTATGTATGTACGAGAGAGAGAGAGAGAGAGAGAGAGAGAGAGAGAGAGAGAGAGAGAGAGAGAGAGAGAGAGAGAGCATAGGATACATGTCGTGCTCGTACTCACTCTCCAGGTTGCCGGCCAGCAGGTAGAGCCAGGTGAGCAGCACGCCGGCCGTGAGAGACGCCACCAGCAGCTTGAGACGCCCGCGGCACAGCAGGTTCATGGTGGGACGGGGGCGCTGGGGGCTCTGCGGCTGGGGGCGGGAGTGGGGGTGGGGGGAGGAAGGGGGGGGGGAGGGCTTCAGGTAGGGCTCAGTTTCTCGTCGTGTCCTCGCAGCATCCTTTCATCTGAAGAGAAAGAAGAGGCAAATTATTATTATTATTATTATTATTATTATTACTACATGCAGTTGACATGCAGCAAATTGCTGCAGGTCGGAGTCGAACCCAGGCCCGCTGCGTCAAGGAGTACACCTCTATACAGTATATGGGCGCCTGCTCTACCTATTGAGCTGCCCGGGCGCCCATGAGGACGTCATCATTGGTCACCATTCTCTGACATTTTAGAGACAACAGCAACTAATCCGTCATCCAGGAAGTAATCCAGGGGTTAACCGCTGGTTGGCTGGTTGGCTGGTCCCCCGCCCCCCCCCCCTATTGGCTGGTTTAGCCACGTTGGTTGGTGGAGTTAATCTAAAGGGCGGGTCGTGTCACCGTGCAGGAGAAATAGTCCCAGTGTGATGAGGCTGAACTAAATGAGAGCACCGGTGATGTCACATCGGAGGAGTTAGGAGGCGAGTATGCGGTCGTAGCGTGGTGACGGCCGCCATCGCCGGTCCTGTGCCGCTGTGCTGGGATGAGAGGGGGTGGGGGGTCTTCCCAGCGTGACTCAATAATCCCCCTTTAATTAGAGTCCCACCTCGAGGAAACAAGACCACCAGAACCCTGCAGGGCGCCAGTGAACAGCCAAAGGAAGGACGCGGGGCCGGATCCACACGGAGCTGTTAACACCTTTCATTTGTTGGCGTCGGCTTTGGCACACACACACGCACACACACACACACGCACACACACACACACACACACACACACACACACACACACACACACGCACACGCATACACCCGCGCACGCACGCACACTTACACGCACGCACACATACACCCGCGCACACACATTCACTCACTCACACACACATGCGCACGCATGCATGCACTCACACACACATGCACACACATGCGCACACACACACACACACACACACACACACACACACTCTCTCACGCACGCGACGCACGCATACACCCGCGCACGCACGCACACTCACACGCACGCACACATACACCCGCGCACGCACACACACACGCACGCACATTCACTCACTCACACACACTCGCATACACCCGCGCACGCACGCACACACACCCACACACACACACACACACACACACTCACGTACGCGCGCACGCACGCATACACCCGCGCAGCACGCACACACACACACGCACATTCACTCACTCACACACACTCGCATACACCCGCGCACGCACGCACACTTACACTCACGCACACACACACACACACGCACGCACATTCACTCACTCACACACACATGCGCACGCATGCATGCATGCACTCACACTCACGCATGCATGCACTCACACTCACGCATGCATGCACTCACACACACATGCACACACATGCACACACACACGCACGCACGTTCACTCAATCACGCACACACACACACACACTCACGCATGCATGCATGCACTCACACGCTTACACACACACATATGCACGCCCTCACGCACTCACACACACAATGAAAATAGATCTAATAATAATAAATATATACACATAACGAAACACAATGTGTGGCAGCCTGTGTGTGTGTGTGTGTGTGTGTACACCTTTAAAAAATAAAAATAAAAAGTGTGAATCATGAAAGAAGCGCCCCCGGTGATCAGCTGCTGTTAATGTGGCTCAAACTGAGGCCCGGGGCCCGCTCGGCCGCTCGGACACGGAGATGATTTATGAGCTCATTAGCGAGGTCGATGAAGAAATAAATTAAGATAAGGAAAGAAAAGAGCGAGGAAGAAAGACATAAAAGGGGAGAGAGGATGGCAGAGGGGAGGATTAAAAAAGAGAGAAAGAAAAGGAGCCATGAAAGATGAGATAACAAGGGAAGGTTAAGACAAGAATATAGAAGAGATGGTGAAAGACATGAGGAGATAAGGAAAAGAAAAGATAAAAAGAGGAAAGGAGAAGCTTCAAAAGCAGGGGAGAGGAGAGGAAAAGAAAGGAGGAGAGTCAGAAAAGGAAAGAATAAAAAGGGAGAAAGAAAAGGAGCCATGAAAGATAACAAGGGTGGATAAAGAAATCAAATCAAAAGAGATGGTGAAAGACATGAGGAGATAAGGAAAGGATGTATAGGAAGAGAAAAGAGACAAAAGGGAGAGAAGAGAGACGGAAGAAGGAAAGAAAAGAGGAGATGAAAGAGGAGAGGAAAGACAACAAGAGTAAGAGAAAGAGGAAAGGGGGAGAAGAGAGTAAAGAGGAGATGAAAAAAGAAAACAAAAACAACAAGAGAGGAAAGAGGAGAGGAAAGGAAAGGGGGGAGGAGAGGAAAGAGGGGAGGAAAGAGAAGAGGAAAGAGAGGAAAGGGGGAGAGGAGAGGAGAGAGGAGAAGAAAGGAAAGGGGGAGGAGAGGAAAGAGGGGAGGAAAGAGGAGAAGAAAGGGAAGAGGAAAGAGAAGAGGAAAGGGGGAGAGGGGAGTAAAGAGGAGAGGAAAGAGGAAAGGAAAGGGGGAGAGGAGAGGAAAGAGAGGAGAGGAAAGAGGAGAAGAAAGGAAAGGGGGAGGAGAGGAATGAGGGGAGGAAAGAGGAGAAGAAAGGGAAGAGGAAAGAGAAGAGGAAAGAGAGGGAAGGGGGAGAGGAGAGGAAAGAGGAGAAGAAAGGAAAGGGGGAGGAGAGGAAAGAGGGGAGGAAAGAGGAGAAGAAAGGGAAGAGGAAAGAGAAGAGGAAAGAGAAGAGGAAAGGGGGAGAGGGGAGTAAAGAGGAGAGGAAAGAGGAAAGGAAAGGGGGAGAGGAGAGGAAAGAGGGGAGAGGAGAGGAAAGAGGAGAGGAAAGAGGAAAGAAAAGGGGGAGAGGAGAGGAAAGAGGGGAGAGGAGAGGAAAGAGGAGAGGAAAGTGAAGAGGAAAGAGAGGAAAGGGGGAGAGGAGAGGAAAGAGGGGAGGAAAGAGAAGAGGAAAGAGGAAAGGAAAGAGGGGGAGAAGAGGAAAGAGGGGAGGAAAGAGGAGAAGAAAGGGAAGAGGAAAGAGAAGAGGAAAGGGGGAGAGGGGAGGAAAGAGGGGAGTTAAAGGGGAGAGGAAAGAGACAGAAAAGGGAAAGAAGAGAGATGGAAGAAGGAAAGAAAAGAGGAGATGAAAAAAGAAAACAAAAACAACAAGAGAGGAAAGAGGAGAGGAAAGGAAAGGGGGAGGAGAGGAAAGAGGGGAGTTAAAGGGAGAGGAAAGGGGGAGGAGAGGAAAGAGGAGAGGAAAGAGGACAGGAAAGGGGAGAGGAGGAAAGAGGGGAGTTAAAGGGGAGAGGAAAGAGGAAAGAGGGGAGTTAAAAGGGGAGAGGAAAGGGGGGGAGGAGAGGAAAGAGGGGGGAAGAGGAGGGTGAATAAGAGTTGTAGCCTGCGGAAGAGGCAGAAACACAGCGAGGATATTAAAGAGACAGCACCACTGAAGAAGAGTTCAACAGAGCTCTGGGTGAAGAGCTGCACAAATAGGGGGGGGGGGGGGAGGGGGGAGGGCTGGGAGGTCCAATCAGAGCCGAGAACAGCAGTGGAGGTGTGAAAGTGAAATCCATGGAGCTGGGCGTCAATGTAACAGTAGGTGCATGAAGAAGGATAGAACAAAGAGGAGACACAAAACACAAAACACACAAACACGCAGCACGCAAACGACGACGCCCAATATTGGGATCCAACCCTGGTCCTGGTCCTGGTCCTGTTAGTCAGGCCTGCACTGGGAACATATGGGGATGCAATGAAGAGTGGAAAGCAGCGCCGCCCATCCGCGGTGAATGGCCTTTTAGCAACGAGCTAATCACACAGCAGATAGCCCTGATTAGGGGAGTAATCATCTTTAGAGGAGGACGGAGACAAGAGGAGGGTGAATCAGGTCCACTCTCTGGGTCTGTGGACCTGCGCAGACACACACACACACACACACACACACACACACACACAGATGTATACATACACACACACACACACACACACACAGATACATAAATACACACAAACAAGAACAGATACACTGGAGAGCACTTTCTCCTCCGTACCATGTCTATTTGTGATTTTAGCCAAGAGAAATATGTGTGTGTGTGTGTGTGTGTGTGTATATGTATGTGTGTATGTATACTATGTGTGCATGGATGTGTGTATAAGTGTGTGGATGTGTGTGTGTGTGTATATATATGTATGTGTGTTTGTGTGTATGTATACTATGTGTGCGTGGATGTGTGTATAAGTGTGTGGATGTGTGTGTGTGTGTTTGGATACCATGCGTGTGATGTCTGTGTGTGTGTGTGTGTGTGTGTTTATGTGTGTGTGTGTGTGTGTGCATGAAGTGTGGATGTGTTTGTGGATGTGTGTGTGTATGTGTATGTATATGTGTGTGTGTGTGTGGATGTGTGTGTATGTGTATGTATATGTGTGTGTGTGTGTGTGTGTGTGTGTGTGTGTGGATGTGTGTGTATAAGTGTGTGGATGTGTTTGTGGATGTGTGTGTATATGTATGTAATGTGTGTGTGTGATGGATGTGTGGTCCTGTTTGTGGATGTGTGTGTATGTGTATGTATATGTGTGTGTGTGTGTGTGGTGTGTGTGTGGATGTGTGTATAAGTGTGTGAATGTGTTTGTGGATGTGTGTGTGTGGATGTGTGTATAAGTGTGTGGATGTGTTTGTGGATGTGTGTGTGTATGTATGTATATGTGTGTGTGTGTGTGTGTGGATGTGTTTGTGGATGTGTGTGTGTATGTATATATATGTGTGTGTGTGTGTGTGGATGTGTGTATAAGTGTGTGAATGTGTTTGTGGATGTGTGTGTGTATGTGTATGTATATGTGTGTGTGTGTGTGTGTGTGTGGATGTGTGTGTGTGGATGTGTGTATAAGTGTGTGAATGTGTTTGTGGATGTGTGTGTGTATGTGTTTGTATATGTGTGTGTGTGTGGATGTGTGTATAAGTGTGTGGATGTGTTTGTGGATGTGTGTGTATGTGTATGTATATGTGTGTGTGTGTGTGTGTGTGTGTGGATGTGTTTGAAAAAGGGGTGTTTGTATGTGTATGTATATGTGTGTGTGTGTGTGGATGTGTGTGTGTGGATGTGTGTATAAGTGTGTGAATGTGTTTGTGGATGTGTGTGTGTGTGTGGATGTGTGTATAAGTGTGTGGATGTGTTTGTGGATGTGTGTGTATGTGTATGTATATGTGTGTGTGTGTGTGTGTGTGGATGTGTTTGTGGATGTGTGTGTGTATGTGTATGTATATGTGTGTGTGTGTGTGTGGATGTGTGTATAAGTGTGTGGATGTGTTTGTGGATGTGTGTGTGTATGTATGTATATGTGTGTGTGTGTGTGGATGTGTGTATAAGTGTGTGGATGTGTTTGTGGATGTGTGTGTGTATGTGTATGTATATGTGTGTGTGTGTGTGGATGTGTGTGTGTGGATGTGTGTATAAGTGTGTGTATGTGTATGTATATGTGTGTGTGTGTGTGTGGATGTGTGTGTGTGGATGTGTGTATAAGTGTGTGGATGTGTTTGTGGATGTGTGTGTGTATGTGTATGTATATGTGTGTGTGTGTGTGTGGATGTGTGTATAAGTGTGTGGATGTGTTTGTGGATGTGTGTGTGTATGTGTATGTATATGTGTGTGTGTGTGTGTGTGGATGTGTGTATAAGTGTGTGGATGTGTTTGTGGATGTGTGTGTGTATGTGTATGTATATGTGTGTGTGTGTGTGTGGATGTGTGTGTGTGGATGTGTTTGTGGATGTGTGTGTGTATGTGTATGTATATGTGTGTGTGTGTGTGTGTGGATGTGTTTGTGTAAATGAGGTTTGACATAATTGACATAAATTAATAAAACTAAAGTTAATAAATTAGTATTACGTAGTGTTAAAAACGTCAAAATGTCAAAAAAAAGGACGAAAAAGTAAGAAAAAGTTAAAAATATTGATTGTGACAATGACAGAATATTGCAATATGGTTAAAATCACAATAAGCCAGTAGCTCTGTGCCTATTATGTTTATTTTTGATTATTTTTATCATTATTATTTTTATCATTTTTTATTATTGTAATTATTATTATTTTTAATATTAATTTGTATTATTATTTTAATTATTATTATTTATTATTATTATTTTAATATTTTTTATTATTTATTTAAAATTATTTTATAAAATATTATTATTATTTATTATTATTATTATTATTATCATCATCATCATCCACTTGTGATGGAAAACTTGTCAACTTTTCTTGGATGCTCATTGGTTAAAAGTGACCAATCCTGCTGGTTCACCCCGTTACCAAGGCAACCAAATCTCTTTTTTTGCATTCCAGAGCTCAGAAAAGACAAAGCTGCTCTCTGTTACCCTGACGATGGAAGGTGACACCACTCCTCCCCCTCCCCTCTCTTTTTCTCTCTCTCTCTCTCTCTCTTTCCACCTTTTTCTCTCTCTCTCTCTTTCTTCTCTTTCTCTCCCTCTCTATTTCCACCGTTTGCTCTCCCTCCCTCTCTCTTTCTTCTCCCTCCCTCTACTTTTCTCTTCTCCTTCCCTCCCTCCCTCTCTCCCTTTCTCTTCTGTCTCTCCCTCCCTCCGTCTCTATTTCCACCTTTCTCTTCTCCCTCCCTCTCCTCTCTCCCTTTCTCTTCTCCTTCCCTCTCTCCCTTTCTCTTCTCCCTCTCTCCCTCCCTCTACCTTTCTCTTCTCCCTCTCCCTCCCTCTCCTTCCCTCTCTCCCTCCCTCTCTCCTTTCTCTTCTCCCTCCCTCTCTCCCCTACCTTTCTCTTCTCCTTCCCTCTCTCCCTCCCTCTACCTTTCTCTTCTCCTTCCCTCTCCCTCCCTCTACCTTTCTCTTCTCCCCTCTCCCCCTCTCCTCTACCTTTCTCTTCTCCCTCCCCCCTCTCCTTCCCTCTCTCCCTCCCTCTCTACCTTTCTCTTCTCCTTCCCTCTCTCTTCTCCCTCTCTCCCTCCCTCTACCTTTCTCTTCTCCTTCCCTCTCTCTTCTCCCTCTCTCCCTCCTTTCTCTTCTCTCTCCCTCCCTCTACCTTTCTCTTCTCCTTCCCTCTCTCCCTCCCCTCTCTCTCCCTCTCTCTCTCCCTCTACCTTTCTCTTCTCCTCCCTCCCTCTACCTTTCTCTTCTCCCTTCCTCTCTCACTCCCTTTCTCTTCTCCCTCTCTCCCTTTCTCTTCTCCTTCCCTCTCTCCCTCCCTCTACCTTTCTCTTCTCTTCTCCCTCCCTCTCACTCTCTCCCTTTCTCTTCTCCCTCTCTCACTCCCTCTCCCTTTCTCTTCTCCCTCCCTCTCTCACTCTCTCCCTTTCTCTTCTCCCTCTCTCCCTTTCTACCTTTCTCTTCTCCTTCCCTCTCTCCCTCCCTCTCTCTTCTCCCTCTCTCACTCCCTCTCCCTTTCTCTTCTCCCTCCCTCTCCTCCCTCCCTTTCTCTTCTCCCTCTCTCACTCCCTCTACCTTTCTCTTCTCCTTCCCTCTCTCCCTCCCTCTACCTTTCTCTTCTCCCTCTCTCACTCCCTCTACCTTTCTCTTCTCCTTCCCTCTCTCACTCTCTCCCTTTCTCTTCTCTCTCCCTCCCTCTACCTTTCTCTTCTCTCCCCTTCCCTCTCTTCCTCCCTCTCTCTCTCTTTATTTCCACCTCCCTCCCTCCCTCTGTATCCCTCTTTATGTACTCCAGTACTGTACTTCAGTCCACATGTTGAGGTACTTTTCTACTTCTACTCCACTACATACATAGTTACTAGTTACTTTAGTTACTAGTTACTTCAGTTGATGATGTCATTAAAACAGCTGGTTGGGTCCTCTCTACAACGGGAATATTCTTTACTTTTAATACTTTAATGATACTTATATACTTTTACTTGAGTGACATTTTCAATGCAGTACTTTAACTAGTAACAGAGTATTTTTGACCGTGTATAAGTACTTTAACTAGTAACAGAGTATTTTTGACCGTGTATAAGTACTTGCAACAGAGTATTTTTTACAGTGTGTGAGTACTTTAACTAGTAACACAGTATTTTTGACCGTGTATAAGTACTTGTAACAGAGTATTTTTTTACTGTAAAGGATCTGATTTCTCGCTCCGCTGCTGCTGAAACTCCCTCGGGGGAGGAGGAGGTTTACGGCGTGTTGGTGCACGGAGGAGGCGCCGTGGGAGGAGGAGGTGGAAGAGCTGGGACAAGAGTCCTTCGAGAGAAAGAAAGGAGCCCCGGAGAGCTTTGAAAGAGGAGGATTAGGAGGAGGAGGAGGAGGAAGAACAGGAGAAGGAGGAGGAGGAGGAAGAACAGGAGAAGGAGGAGGAAGAAAAGGAGAAGGAGGAGGAAGAAAAGGAGAAGGAGGAGGAAGAAAAGGAGAAGGAGGAGGAGGAAGAACAGGAGCAGGAGGAGGAAGAACAGGAGCAGGAGGAGGAAGAACAGGAGGAGGAGGAGGAAGAACACGAGGAGGAGGAAGAACAGGAGCAGGAGGAAGAAGAGGAGGAGGAGCAGGAGGAGGGGGAGGAGGAACAGGAGGAGGAGGAAGAGGAGGAGGAGGAGGAGGAAGAACACGAGGAGGAGGAAGAACAGGAGCAGGAGGAAGAAGAGGAGGAAGAACAGGAGAAGGAGGAGGAAGAACAGGAGCAGGAGGAGGAGGAGGAGGAACAGGAGCAGGAGGAGGAAGAACAGGAGGAGGAGGAGGAAGAACACGAGGAGGAGGAAGAACAGGAGCAGGAGGAAGAAGAGGAGGAGGAAGAGGAGGAAGAACAGGAGCAGGAGGAGGAAGAAGAACAGGAGGAGGAAGAACAGGAGCAGGAGGAGGAACAGGAGCAGGAGGAGGAGGTTTACGGCGTGTTGGTGCACGGAGGAGGCGCAGTGGGAGGAGGAGGTGGAAGAGCTGGGACAAGAGTCCTTCGAGAGAAAGAAAGGAGCCCCGGAGAGCTTTGAAGGAGGAGGATTAGGAGGAGGAGGAGGAGGAGGAGGAGGAGGAGGAGGAAGAACAGGAGGAGGAGGAGGAAGAACAGGAGGAGGAGGAGGAAGAACAGGAGGAGGAAGAGGAGCAGGAAGAACAGGAGAAGGAGGAGGAGGAGGAAGAACAGGAGAAGGAGGAGGAAGAAAAGGAGAAGGAGGAGGAAGAAAAGGAGAAGGAGGAGGAGGAAGAACAGGAGGAGGAGGAGGAAGAACAGGAGAAGGAGGAGGAAGAACAGGAGCAGGAGGAGGAGGAGGAGGAACAGGAGGAGGAGGAAGAGGAGGAGGAGGAGGAGGAAGAACACGAGGAGGAGGAAGAACAGGAGCAGGAGGAAGAAGAGGAGGAGGAGGAGGAGGAAGAACAGGAGAAGGAGGAGGAAGAACAGGAGCAGGAGGAGGAGGAGGAGGAACAGGAGCAGGAGGAGGAAGAACACGAGGAGGAGGAAGAACAGGAGCAGGAGGAAGAAGAAGAACAGGAGGAAGAACAGGAGCAGGAGGAGGAAGAACAGGAGCAGGAGCAGGAGGAAGAGGAGGAGGAGGAGTATATACACACTCACTCACACACACACACCTGTAACCTTCTGTAAAGTGCGTGCAGAGCCCGAGGCGAGCTCCCCCCGGATCCTTTATTATTTATTAACCCTCGTAGTCCAGTTACTACGTGAAGGTTATTAGACATGTTGGGTTCTTTCAACCAAACCACTTCAAAGACCACTAAGGTCTATATAAAGAGACTTCAGATACAGTATTAGGGACCACTAAGGTCTATATAAAGAGACTTCAGATACAGTATTAGGGACCACTAAGGTCTATATAAAGAGACTTCAGATACAGTATTAGGGACCACTAAGGTCTATATAAAAGACTTCAGATACAGTATTAGGGACCACTAAGGTCTATATAAAAGAGACTTCAGATACAGTATTAGGGACCACTAAGGTCTATATAAAAAGAGACTTCAGATACAGTATTAGGGGCCACTAAGGTCTATATAAAGAGACTTCAGATACAGTATAAGGGACCACTAAGGTCTATATAAAAGAGACTTCAGATACAGTATTAGGGACCACTAAGGTCTATATAAAAGAGACTTCAGATACAGTATTAGGGGACCACTAAGGTCTATATAAAGAGACTTCAGATACAGTATTAGGGACCACTAAGGTCTATATAAAGAGACTTCAGATACAGTATAAGGGACCACTAAGGTCTATATAAAAGAGACTTCAGATACAGTATTAGGGACCACTAAGGTCTATATAAAAGAGACTTCAGATACAGTATAAGGGACCACTAAGGTCTATATAAAAAGAGACTTCAGATACAGTATTAGGGGACCACTAAGGTCTATATAAAGAGACTTCAGATACAGTATTAAGGACCACTAAGGTCTATATAAAGAGACTTCAGATATAAATGAAGTTTATTGACCATAAATTCCAAAAATAACTGAAAAACTAAAGTGAATAACTTAGTGTTACGTGTTGAAAACGGTAAAAAAGTGACAAAAACTTAAGAAAAAGTTTAAAAAAGCAGATTTTCAATTTTGACGGGAAGACAACACAAGGGTTAAACAAGTGTGTGTGTCTGTGTGTGTGTGTAATCACCAGAGACACAAAATCACCCCCCAAATCCCAGAATAAAGAGATATTTTCAAAATAAGAGCCCTTTCACTTCCAGAAGCATCTCTCTCCGTCTCGTTCAGAGTAAACATGCGCTGCCCTCTGGCTCCGTGCCGCCCACGCCGACTGTACAAATAACACACACACACACACACACACACACACACACACACACGCACACACACACACGCTCCGGCTGCCCACATACTGCAGATTCATTTACACAAAGTCCGCTTCAGGACAGCAGAGTGGGTCAGAGGCTCAGCTGAGAGTCTATTACGAGAATCAGCTGTTGGAAAGATACATGAATACACATTATATATATATATATATATATATAAGGTATCATACCATAATGTCTCCGTGGGGGGGTCACAGGGTCGCCGATCGATACAGATGACTCAACGATTGTTTGGCCAGTTGCCGGGCAGATTCTTTTATAAAACTTACTTTCTTGCACCAAACTTCTCCTCTAGAGACACAAGTTCAAGTCTCATGCAATCAGCCAATCAGAGGGCCTCTACCAGTCCCTTTAACAGCCAATCAGAGGTCCTCTCCCATTCCTTTAACAGCCAGGTGTGTTTCGACCTTGGTGCATTGCTATCATGATGGATACACCTCCCTGTAAGACCAGCACGCCCAGAATGCACCTGAACACACCTCCCTGTAAGACCAGCACATCCAGAATGCACCTGAACACACCTCCCTGTAAGACCAGCACGCCCAGAATGCACCTGAACACACCTCCCTGTAAGACCAGCACACCCAGAATGCACCTGAACACACCTCCCTGTAAGACCAGCACGCCCAGAATGCACCTGAACACACCTCCCTGTAAGACCAGCACGCCCAGAATGCACCTGAACACACCTCCGTGTAAGACCAGCACGTCCAGAATGCACCTGAACACACCTCCGTGTAAGACCAGCACGCCCAGAATGCACCTGAACACACCTCCGTGTAAGACCAGCACGCCCAGAATGTACCTGAACACACCTCCCTGTAAGACCAGCACGCCCAGAATGTACCTGAACGCACCTCCCTGTAAGACCAGCACGCCCAGAATGCACCTGAACGCACCTCCCTGTAAGACCAGCACGCCCAGAATGCACCTGAACAGCACCTCCCTGTAAGATCAGCACACCCAGAATGCACCAGACACGCTCTGCATCACACACACACACACACACACACACACAAACACACACACACACACACACACGAGACCAGAGACTGAGAAAAATTCTTGTCCAACAAAACCTTGAAAAAGGCAACTAAAACATCGAATTTCGTCCAGAATAATTTGAAAAAGTCAACAAAAATATTGAAAATTATTTCCAAAAATTCAAAAGAGCTGACAAAAACATTGCAAAAAAAGCCCAAAACCCTGTAAATTACATCTGCACCCGAGCAAAACCATATCTATAATATGAATATATAACGTCCCGATGTGGTCTCCAGTGTGAAGGAGTCATATACACTGAAGTGGACCGTCTGCCCCCCCAATATGATTAGAGGCTTATTTCATATTTATTGTCATTTTAAATTAGGGATTGGCTGAATATATGAGGCTGTTTGCAGAGGATCTGTACACACACACACACACACACACACACACACACAGAGTTTGTACCCATTCAAAAATCTTAATTTTGATTTTAACTGAATTCATATCGGTTCCAAATATGTTTCATTAACTACTAATTATCTGTTTCAGCATTGACCGAAAGAACGAGATCCAGGAGTAGGTCTCTGGGAAGACCCAGGACTAGGTGGAGGGACGTCCAGCTGGGAGGAGGCCTCGGGGAAGACCCAGGACTAGGTGGAGGGACGTCCAGCTGGGAGGAGGCCTCGGGGAAGACCCAGGACTAGGTGGATGGACGTCCGGCTGGGAGGAGGCCTCGGGGAAGACCCAGGACTAGGTGGAGGGACGTCCAGCTGGGAGGAGGCCTCGGGGAAGACCCAGGACTAGGTGTAGGGACGTCCAGCTGGGAGGACGTCTCTGGGAAGACCCAGGACTAGGTGGAAGGACGTCCAGCTGGGAGGAGGCCTCGGGGAAGACCCAGGACTAGGTGGAGGGACGTCCAGCTGGGAGGAGGCCTCAGGGAAGACCCAGGACTAGGTGGAGGGACGTCCAGCTGGGAGGAGGCCTCGAGGAAGTCCCAGGACTAGGTGGAGGGACGTCCGGCTGGGAGGAGGCCTCAGAGAAGACCCAGGACTAGGTGGAGGGACATCCGGCTGGGAGGAGGTCTCTGGGAAGACCCAGGACTAGGTGAAGGGATTATATCTCCAACCTGGCCTGGAAACGCCTCGGGATCCCCCAGTCGGAGCTGGTTGATGTGGCTCGGGGAAGGGAAGTTTGGGGTCCCCTGCTGGAGCTGCTGCCCCCGAGACCTGATACCGGATAAGCGGACAGAGATGGCTTTGAAAAACCAATACAGGCCGACCCCTTGTGTCACGTAGGACGGAGATCAGAAGATAAGAAATGTGCCGCATAATGAAGGATGAATACCAGGGAACTGTGTCTTGCTGACTGGTCTAGAAGGTCACAGATCATTAACATGGACGCAGACTGGACTCCATCGCCACAATCTGCATTACAGAGACCGGCTGCACTGTGATGCTGCGAGGCCTTTAATGCGGTGACTCACTCGCTGCTATTTCTGTCCAGGACACATTAATGAAGCCTGAAAGCGGGGGGGGGGTAGCAAAATAAAGCTTCCCATTTTTATGCAAATGAACCCGTTGAACACGATGTGACTGTCCAATAGAAGTAGGGGAAAAATGTTTACAAAGTAGTATCGCAATATTTTTCAGTGGCAATACTGTATCGATACACAGGCGCCAAGTATGGCTCTTTTAAATATATATATATATGTATGTGTGTGTGTGTGTGTGTGTGTGGTGGTCAGTTTGTCCCATTTTGCAGCAATAAAATTGAAGTGAGGAACCAGAGGAAACAGAAGAAGCAGAGGAAACAGAGGAAACACAGAGGAAACAGGAAACAGAGTTAACAGGAAAGTCAGTTTTTCTCCTTAACCTCCAGGACAAACACAGAGGAAACTGGTGAAACAGAGGAAACAGGGGAAACACCAGGACAAACACAGTTTCCTGGGAAAAGTCTTGTGTTTTCACAGAAGAAACAGGGGAAACACAGGGGAAACACAGAGGAAACACAGAAGAAACAGGGGAAACACAGAAGAAACAGGGGAAACACAGAGGAAACACTCCAGGACATGAACAGAGGAAACACAGAAGAAACTTGGGAAACACTCCAGGACACAGAAGTTTCCTGGGGAAAACTTGGGGAAACACAGGGGAAACAGGGGAAACACAGAGGAAACACAGAAGAAACACAGAAGAAACAGGGGAAACACAGAGGAAACACAGAAGAAACAGGGGAAACACAGAGGAAACACAGAGGAAACACTGAGGAAACACAGAAGAAACACCGATGAAACACAGAAGAAACAGGGGAAACACAGAGGAAACACAGAAGAAACTTGGGAAACTCCAGGACATGGAAACACAGGTCCAGGACATGAACACCTGTTTCCTGGTGAAACACTGAGGAAACACAGAAGAAACACCGAGGAAACACAGAAGAAACAGGGGAAACACAGAGGAAACACAGAGGAAACACTGAGGAAACACAGAAGAAACATGGGAAACACAGAGGTCAGGAAACAACTTCTCCAGGGGAAACATGAAAACTGTTTCCTGGGAAACAGAGAAATCACAGAGGAAACAGGAAACAGAGGAAACAGGAAACAGAGGAAACACCGAGGAAACAGGAAACAGAGGAAACAGGGGAAACACAGAGGAATCACAGAGGAAACAGGAAACACAGGAAACAGAAAACCAAGAGAAAACACAGAGGAAACTTCTCCAGGACATGAACACCTGTTTCCTGGTGAAAGTCTTGTGTTTTCTCCTTAACTTCTCCAGGACATGAACAACTGTTTCCTGAAGAAAGTCTTGTGTTTTCCCTCAGAGACCCCCTCAGAGACCCCCTCTGGACAGAGAGATTGTCCCTGTCCTGGGAACACAAACTCATTAAACCCGAAGCCTCCCGCCCTGCGGCGACCCAGACGAGCCTATCAGCACAATACGTGGCCTCTAATGTTTGTTATCCAATCAGATAACAAACATTGTCCAATCAGGTGCCGGTAGCAGTGGAGGGGGTCAGAGGTCAGGGGATTAGGAGCGAGGCTTTGGGGGTGCGTGCCCCGGGTCATGTCAGGTCACCTTTGTGTGTGTGTGTGAAAATGTGACACCTCTGACTGATTGATGTGCTCTCCTCTCAACTGTAGATGACCTGTAAGACATCTAATGAACTTGTATATACACACACACACACACGCACACACACACACACACACACATTCAGACAAAGACACACACACACACACACGCACACACACACACACACACACACACACACACACATTCAGACAAAGACACACACACACACACACACACACACACATTCAGACAAAAAGACACACACACACACACGCACACACACACACACACACACACACACACACACACACACACACATTCAGACAAAGACACACACACACACACACACACACACACACACACTCAGACAGACAGAGACACACACACATTCAGACCGACCGACAGAGACACACACACACACACACATTCAGACCGACCGACAGAGACACACACACACACACATATTCAGACAGAGACACACACACACACACACACACACACAGCAGCCTCTCCACACACACACACATTCAGACAGAGAGACACACACACACATTCAGACCGACCGACAGAGAGACACACACACACACACACATATATTCAGACACACACATATATTCAGACACACACACACACACACATTCAGACACACACACACATTCAGACACACACACATTCAGACACACACACACACACACACACACACACACACACACACACACACACACACACACACACACACACACACACACACTCCAATGTCAGCTTGTTAAATGTGAATATCTTCCAGTGTCTCCTGTGGGACAGCAAACTGAATATTTTGACTTGTGGACAAAACGAGACATCCGAGGACGCCATGTTGGGCTTTTTGGGAAACACTGATCCACATTTTTCACCATTTTCTGACAATTCAGAGACAACAACAACGTCTCGATGGACGGATTAATCGACCAAGAACCTGGTCCCTAGACTCCTTTATGGTCTGGTTCAGTCCCAGCTGATTAGATCAGAGTGAAGACTGCAGAGAGACAGGTCCAGACCAGGTGTTTCTACCAGATACAGAGCTCAGAAAGCGAGGACCGGGACAGTGTTGGACATTGATTTATCGCTGCACTGCAGGACTGTCAGTCTAACATGGAAGCAGCGGTCGCAGGTTTGGTTCTGTCCTGCGTCCCCTGCTGTCCCCCCTCTCTTTCCCCTTCTATTCTCTAGGCTGTCCTAGAAAAAAAGTCCTAAAATGGCACCAAAAAATGTAGTTGACTCGGCTATTACGTCTATGTAAAGTAACCGAGAGGGCATGAGACGGGAGATATGAGACATGAGACGGGAGACATGAGACATGAGATGGGAGACATGAGACGGGAGACATGAGACATGAGACGGAGACAGGAGACGGGAGACGGGAGACATGAGACGGGACACATGAGACGGGAGAAATGAGATGGGAGACATGAGACATGAGACTGGACACATGAGACGGGAGAAATGAGACGGGAGACATGAGGCATGAGACTGGAGACATGAGACGGGAGACGGGAGACATGAGGCATGAGACTGGAGACATGAGACGGGAGACATGAGGCATGAGACATGAGACGGGAGACATGAGGCATGAGAGGGGAGAAAGGGTCTAAGATCACCCATGTCTCACGTCACAACAACAAAGAGGCGCAGCCCTTCTGTGTGCTACCTTTCTGTGTACTACCCTTCTGTGTACTACCTTTCTGTGTACTACCTTTCTGTGTACTACCTTTCTGTGTGCTACCTTTCTGTGTGCTACCTTTCTGTGTACTACCTTTCTGTGTACTACCTTTCTGTGTACTACCTTTCTGTGTGCTACCTTTCTGTGTACTACCTTTCTGTGTACTACCTTTCTGTGTGCTATCCTTCGGTGTGCTATCCTTCGGTGTGCTACCTTTCTGTGTACTACCTTTCTGTGTACTACCTTTCTGTGTGCTATCCTTCTGTGTGCTACCTTTCTGTGTACTCTCCCTGGGTCTCACATGTAAACTGATACTGATGTTATTGTCTCCATAACGGCTGACGTTATTCCTCCCGATAATAAAGCCATTTCACACTCCACACACACACACACACACACACACGGAGTGGAGGAGACTGGAATGAAAGTGTGAGAAGAGAAAGAAATAAACCAGCATTTGTTCCTCACCAGATTGGCAGATGTAAATCCCAGCGTGGGGGGGGGGGGGACTGTGACGACTCCGACAGAAACCTCCCGAGAATATCCAGTCTGGAACCAAATATAGAAGAGCAGGTATGAGACGACTCAGCGAGTGACGGGAAGATTACTCGTCAGATGAAAAAATATATTTACAAGGTATCAAATAAACTTCAAAATAACACAGAGAGAAAAGGGGGCTGAATATCAAGATCAACAACAAGATGAGATAAGCAACAAAGTAAGCAAAAAGAAAATCAAGATAAGGATCAAGATATAAACATAAACAAGTTAATCAACAAGATAAGCAACAAGATAAACAAGATAATCAACAAGATAAGCAACAAGATAAACAAGATAAACAACAAGATAAGCAACAAGATAAACAAGATAATCAACAAGATAAGCAACAAGATAAACAAGATAATCAACAAGATAAACAAGATAATCAACAAGATAAACAAGCTAATAAACAAGATAAGCAACAAGATAAACAAGATAATCAACAAGATAAACAAGATAATCAACAAGATAAACAAGATCAGCAACAAGATCAGCAACAGATAAACAAGATAAGCAACAAGATAAACAAGATAATCAACAAGATAAGCAACAAGATAAACAAGATAAGCAACAAGATAAGCAACAAGATAAACAAGATAATCAACAAGATAAGCAACAAGATAAACAAGCTAAGCAACAAGATAAGCAACAAGATAATCAACAAGATAAACAAGCTAAGCAACAAGATAAGCAACAAGATAAACAAGATAATCAACAAGATAAACAAGATAATCAACAAGATAAACAAGATCAGCAACAAGATCAGCAACACGATAAACAAGATAAGCAACAAGATAAACAAGATAATCAACAAGATAAGCAACAAGATAAACAAGCTAAGCAACAAGATAAGCAACAAGATAAACAAGATAATCAACAAGATAAACAAGATAATCAACAAGATAAACAAGCTAAGCAACAAGATAAGCAACAAGATAATCAACAAGATAAGCAACAAGATAAACAAGATAAGCAACAAGATAAGCAACAAGATAAACAAGATAATCAACAAGATAAACAAGATAATCAACAAGATAAACAAGATCAGCAACAAGATCAGCAACACGATAAACAAGATAAGCAACAAGATAAACAAGATAATCAACAAGATAAGCAACTAGATAAACAAGATAAGCAACAAGATAAGCAACACAATAAACAAGATAAGCAACAAGATAAGCAACAAGATAAACAAGATAAGCAACAAGATAATCAACAAGATAAACAAGATAAGCAACAAGATAAACAAGATAATCAATAAGATAAACAAGATAAGCAACAAGATAAACAAGATCATCAACAAGATAAGCAACAAGATAAACAAGATAAGCAACAAGATAAGCAACAAGATCAGCAACACAATAAACAAGATAAGCAACAAGATAAGCAACAAGATAAGCAACAAGATCAACAAGATAAGCAACAAGATCAGCAACAAGATCAGCAACACAATAAACAAGATAAGCAACAAGATAAACAAGATAAGCAACAAGATAAGCAACACAATAAACAAGATAATCAAGATAAGCAACAAGATCAGCAACACGATAAACAAGATAAGCAACAAGATAAGCAACAAGATCAGCAACACAATAAACAAGATAAGCAACAAGATAAACAAGATAAGCAACAAGATAAGCAACAAGATAAACAAGATAAGCAACAAGATAAGCAACAAGATAAACAAGATAAGCAACAAGATAAGCAACAAGATAAGCAACACAATAAACAAGATAAGCAACAAGATAAGCAACAAGATCAGCAACACAATAAACAAGATAAGCAACAAGATAAACAAGATAAGCAACAAGATAAACAAGATAAGCAACAAGATAAGCAACAAGATAAGCAACAAGATCAACAACAAGATAAGCAACAAGATCAGCAACACAATAAACAAGATAAGCAACAAGATAAGCAACAAGATAAGCAACACAATAAACAAGATAAGCAACAAGATAAACAAGATAAGCAACAAGATAAGCAACAAGATAAGCAACAAGATAAGCAACAAGATCAGCAACAAGATCAGCAACACAATAAACAAGATAAGCAACAAGATAAACAAGATAAGCAACAAGATAAGCAACAAGATAAGCAACAAGATGAGCAACAAGATGAGCAACAAGATAATCAACAAGATAAACAACAAGATAAGCAACAAGATAAGCAACAAGATAAGCAACAAGATGAGCAACAAGATGAGCAACAAGATGAGCAACAAGATGAGCAACAAGATGAGCAACAAGATCAGCAACACAATAAACAAGATAATCAACAAGATAAGCAACAAGATAAGCAACAAGATAAGCAACAAGATGAGCAACAAGATGAGCAACAAGATGAGCAACAAGATGAGCAACAAGATAAGCAACAAGATAAACAACAAGATAAGCAACAAGATAAGCAACAAGATAAGCAACAAGATGAGCAACAAGATAAGCAACAAGATGAGCAACAAGATGAAACAAGATAAGCAACAAGATAAGCAACAAGATAAGCAACAATGATTGCAGCTTGTTAAATTGTTAAATGTGAATATGTTCTAGTTGTTGTGACCAAAACAAGACATTTGAGAATGTCCTTTTTACCATATATAGTTGCAGCCAGTGTTGTAGTCAAGACCACCTAAACGAGTCCAAGACCGAGACGTTGAGGGGTCGAGACTGAGACAAGTCCCAGACTTTGAGGGATTGAGACTGAGACAAGTCTGAGACTTTGAGGGGTTGGGACCGAGACCAGACCGAGACTTTGAGGGGTTGGGACGAGACTTTGAGGGGTTGGGACCGAGACTTTGAGGGATCGGGGCAGACAAGACCGAGATCTGCCTCTCGGTCTTGATACACTCTGGTCTTGGTGAGGACTTGGTCTCGGTTTAGCCTCGAATTCCCCCCCACCCCCAAAGAACAGCAACCGTTTCTGCCCAACTGGGCCAACAACCACGAGTCGAAGTGCGAATCCATCAATGAATTCAATCAGAATTTTTAGAAAGAAGCAAATAGAAAGATCTGAAGGACAAAAAAGAGAGACCCGAAGACAACATGAGGACTAGGGGTCTCTGATTGTCAACATCGAAATATCAAATAACTTTGGAAAAAACATTTAAAAAAAAAAAAAAGCACCCAAGACATTGAAAACATGACAAAAATGTGGTGAAAAGCATTAATGGTGTTTCATGGTTGACGGGAAGACACCACCAGGGTTAAGGAGCTGTAAAGTCCTGTCAGCTCAGTGTGAAGGTCTGTCTGATAATCCTTCATATTCACAGATATGTGACTCAGAATTGCTTGCATAATGTTTCATCTTCCCACCAGTACTGCAGAACAACATGCCCCCTTCCTATCCTGTGCTATTTCCAGTTATCTAAGAACCCTGGATCTTCTAACCCTAGGTTGGGCTGGTTTTTACAGCTGCGTCACATCTAAGAACCAGCTGGATCCGATCCCACCAGGATAACCGGAGGTGCTGGTTTTGGTGCTGGATTCTAAGAACCAGAGAATGTCTTTTGAGGTGCTGGCCGCCAGTTCGGTGCTGGTTCTACTCTCCGTTATCTAAGAACCCGGATGTCTTTTCCCCCCAAGGCTACCCAGGTGCTGGTTCTGGTGCCAGTTCGGTGCTGGTTCTACTCTCCAGTTATCTAAGAACCAGCTGGATCTTCTATGTCTTTTCCACCAAGGCTAACCAGGTGCTGGTGCTGGTTCTGGTGCCAGTTTGGTGCTGGTTCTACTCTCCAGTTATCTAAGAACCAGCTGGATCTTCTATGTCTTTTCCACCAAGGATAACCAGGTGCTGGTTCTGGTTCTGGTGCCAGTTCGGTGCTGGTTCTACTCTCCAGTTATCTAAGAACCAGCTGGATCTTCTATGTCTTTTCCACCAAGGCTAACCAGGTGCTGGTTCTGGTTCTGGTGCCAGTTTGGTGCTGGTTCTACTCTCCAGTTATCTAAGAACCAGCTGGATCTTCTATGTCTTTTCCACCAAGGCTAACCAGGTGCTGGTTCTAGTTCTGGGGCCAGTTCGGTGCTGGTTCTACTCTCCAGTTATCTAAGAACCAGCTGGATCTTCTATGTCTTTTCCACCAAGGATAACCAGGTGCTGGTTCTAGTTCTGGGGCCAGTTCGGTGCTGGTTCTACTCTCCAGTTATCTAAGAACCAGCTGGATCTTCTATGTCTTTTCCACCAAGGATAACCAGGTGCTGGTTCTGGTTCTGGTGCCAGTTCGGTGCTGGTTCTACTCTCCAGTTATCTAAGAACCAGCTGGATCTTCTATGTCTTTTCCACCAAGGCTAACCAGGTGCTGGTTCTGGTTCTGGTGCCAGTTTGGTGCTGGTTCTACTCTCCAGTTATCTAAGAACCAGCTGGATCTTCTATGTCTGGTTTTTCCACCAAGGATAACCAGGTGCTGGTTCTAGTTCTGGGGGCCAGTTCGGTGCTGGTTCTACTCTCCAGTTATCTAAGAACCAGCTGGATCTTCTATGTCTTTTTCCACCAAGGCTAACCAGGTGCTGGTGCTGGTTCTGGTGCCAGTTTGGTGCTGGTTCTACTCTCCAGTTATCTAAGAACCAGCTGGATCTTCTATGTCTTTTCCACCAAGGATAACCAGGTGCTGGTTCTGGTTCTGGTGCTGTTGCCAGTTTGGTGCTGGTTCGGGGCCCGATATGAGCCAGAGACAAACCCTCAGCCTGCATGCCCACAGTCTACTCTGCATCTACATGAAGAAGGGTTATGTGCGTGTGTTTTTGTGTGTGACATCGTGTGTGTGTGACATTGTGTGTGTGTTCTGCCAGTTCGGTGTTATGTGACCAGCTGGATCTGTGTGTGTGTGTGTGTATGAGCGTGCTGGTTCTACTCTCCAGTGAGTGGATCTTCTATATTCATGCAAGTGATAACCATGTGTGTGTGTGTGACATTTGTGTAAGAACCAGCTGGATTCGTGTGTGTGGATAACCAGGTGTGTTCTGGCGTGCTGTTGCCAGTTTGCGTGGTTCGTGTGTGTGTGTGACATTGTGTGTGTGTCTGAGCCTGCGTGTTTGTGTGTGCGTGTTCGTGTGTGTGACATTGTGTGTGTGTGTGACATTGTGTGTGTGTGTGTGTGAGCGTGCGTGTTTGTGTGTGCGTGTTTGTGTGTGTGAAATCGTGTGTGTGTGTGTGTGTGTGTGTGTGTGTACATGCGTGTTGTGTGTGTGACATCGTGTGTGTGTGTGTGTGTGTCTGAGCGTGTGTGTGTGTGTGTGTCTGAGCGTGTGTGTGTGTGTCTGAGCGTGCGTGTGTGTGTGTGTGTGTGTGTGTGAGCGTGCGTGTGTGTGCGTGTTTGTGTGTGTGTGTGTGCGTGTTTGTGTGTGTGACATTGTGTGTGTGTGTGCGTGTTTGTGTGTGTGACGTGTTTGTGTGTGTGTGTGTGTGTGTGTGTCTGAGCGTGTGTGTGTGTGTGTGTGTGTGTGTGTGTGTGTCTGGCGTGTGCGTGCGTGTGTGTGTGTGTCTGAGCGTGCGTGTGTGTGTGTGTGTGTGTGTGTGTCTGAGCGTGCGTGTGTGTGTGTGTGTGTCTGAGCGTGTGTGTGTGCGTGTGTGTGTGTGTGTGTGTGTCTGAGCGTGCGTGTGTGTGTCTGAGCGTGCGTGTGTGTGCGTGCGTGTGTGTGTGTGTGTGTGTCTGAGCGTGCGTGTGTGTGTGTGTGTGTGTGTGTGTGTGTCTGAGCGTGCGTGTGTGTGTGTGTGTGTGTGTGTGTGTGTGTGTGTGTCTGAGTGTGTGTGTGTGTGTGTGTGTGTGCGTGCGTGTGTGTGTGTGTGTGTGTGTGTGTGTCCTCCCTGCAGCTGATAGCCAGCGTGTTGTTGTGCTAACGGCCCTCTGAAGGCTGCAGGATCACAACCAGATAGGCTGAGGGTGTGAACAACAGCAGCCATTAAGCTACAAAACAACCCGGGGGTCGTTATAATAATATAGTAATATAGTCTCGACAAGTGTCTTCTTCCCCTTTCATTTCGAATTAATAATTGCAAAACACAATACTATCGAATCACAAATACTTCTAGAATCACAATACATTAAAATCTCAATGCAAAACCCAATGGGCCCCCTCATGCATGAATGGCATATGGTCCCAGCCCTGCTGAAGAAGCTGATACCGATAGAGCGAGCGTGTCTCTCCGTCACCGGGACAGACCAACTGGAGCGGGGGGAGGGGGGTCGGCCTGAATCTGGATCGGGGATTCTTCCATCCTCGGTACACCAGAAACAGGAGGAGGAGGAGGCCGGGTGGAGGCCGAGCAACGGAGGGAGAACAGATCAGAAAGATTTTTAGATGAGTTAGGGGACTCTGGGAGGGGTAGGAGAGGAGAGGAGAGGAGAGGAGAGGGAAAGAGGAGGAGAGGGGAGGGGAGAGGAGAAAGAGAGAGGACAGAGGAGGAGAGGAGGAGAGAGGAGGAGAGAGGAGAAAGAGAAAGGACAGAGGAGGAGAGGGAGGAGAGAGGAGGGGAGGAGAGAGGAGGAGAGAGGACAGAGGAGGAGGAGAGGGGGGGGGAGGACAGAGGAGGACAGGAGGAGAGGGGAGGAGAGAGGAGAGAGGAGAGAGGAGGAGAGGAGGAGAGGAGGAGAGAGGACAGAGGAGGAGGAGGAGAGGAGGGGAGAGGACAGAGGAGGAGAGGAGGAGACGGACAGAGAACAGTGGAGAGGAGGAGAGAGGACAGAGGAAAGGAGAGAGGACAGAGAGAGGCGAGGAGAGAGGACAGAGGACAGAGAGAGGAGAGGACAGAGAGGAGGAGAGAGGACAGAGAGGAGGAGAGGGGTGATAGACAGGAGAGGTGAGAGGAGAAGAGAGGACGGAGGCGTAAAGGAGAGGAGAGGAGGAGAGGAAAAGAAGAGAGGACGGACAGAGGACAGTGGAGAGGAGAGAGGACAGAGGACAGGAGAGAGGACAGAGAGAGGAGGAGAGAGGAAAGGAGAGGGGAGAGAGGAGAGAGACAGAGGAGGGGGGGTTAAGAGGACATGTAGATGAGGAGGGGTGAGGAGGAGAGAGATTAATCATTAATCATTTTTATTTTAAAATTCATTATTTATTCAACTTTGTAAACACGTTGTAGCAGAAGCCCAAAATACAAGTTAATGAGAACAACACACACACACACACACACACACACACACACAACACACAGGACAGAGAGGGGAGGAGAAACTGTCAGAGAGGCAACAGGAGGGGTGATAGATCATCCCCAACTGTCGCGTTTACATGTCGTACACAGATGTGCGTACACAGCAGCGACAAGCGCTTCAGGAACCAGAACACAATACGCAGAGGACAACGAGAACAGATGGACAGCTGCAAGGACAGAGGATTAGCCAAAGGCATAGAGGACCAGACTCCATGTAAATAATCACTACTTTTAGGTGTTGATGTGCATCCTGCCACCAGATGGGGTGATTTAATAATCGACTACTTTTAATCATTAATCATTTTTATTTTAAAATTCATTATTTAATCACTACTTTTAAAGCGTGTAGCAGAAGCAGCAAAATCCACCAGACTCCATGTAAACACACACACACACACACACACACACACACACACCAGATTCCATGTAAATAAACTGTCTTTTCGGCAACAGGAAGCAGATCATCCCCAACATGTAATCACTACATTTCGTATAGAGAGTGCGTACCAGCAGCCTCCATGTAAATAATCACTACTTTTAGCAGTACAAGCAGCATATCTCCACCAGACTCCATGTAAATAATCACTACTTTTAGCGTGTATAGAGCAGCATATCTCCACCAGACTCCATGTAAATAATCACTACTTTTAGTGTGTAGGCAGCATATCTCCACCAGACTCCATGTAAATAATCACTACTTTTAGCACAAGAGCAGCATATCTCCACCAGACTCCATGTAAATAATCACTACTTTTAGTGTGTATAGAGCAGCATATCTCCACCAGACTCCATGTAAATAATCACTACTTTTAGTGTGTATGGAGCAGCATATCTCCACCAGACTCCATGTAAATAATCACTACTTTTAGCGTGCATAGAGCAGCATATCTCCACCAGACTCCATGTAAATAATCACTACTTTTAGCGTGTATAGAGCAGCATATCTCCACCAGACTCCATGTAAATAATCACTACTTTTAGCGTGTATAGAGCAGCATATCTCCACCAGACTCCATGTAAATAATCACTACTTTTAGCGTGTATAGAGCAGCATATCTCCACCAGACTCCATGTAAATAATCACTACTTTTAGCATGTATAGAGCAGCATATCTCCACCAGACTCCATGTAAATAATCACTACTTTTAGCGTATAGAGCAGCATATCTCCACCAGACTCCATGTAAATAATCACTACTTTTAGCGTGTATAGAGCAGCATATCTCCACCAGACTCCATGTAAATAATCACTACTTTTAGCGTGTATAGAGCAGCATATCTCCACCAGACTCCATGTAAATAATCACTACTTTTAGCGTGTATAGAGCAGCATATCTCCACCAGACTCCATGTAAATAATCACTACTT
>CM049371.1:38587519-38592519 GCA_026937815.1 Etheostoma perlongum
AAAATAAGTATTTGAACACGCTGCTATTTTGCAAGTTTTCCCACTTAGAAATCATGGAGGGTCTGAAATTGTCTCGTAGGTGCATGTCCACTGTGAGAGACATAAAAAAAAAAATATCCAGAAATCACAATGTATGATTTTTTAACTATTTATTTGTATGATACAGCTGCAAATAAGTATTTGAACACCTGAGAAGATCAATGTTAATATTTGGTACAGTAGCCTTTGTTTGCAATTCCAGAGGTCAAACGTTTCCTGTAGTTCTTCACCAGGTTTGACACACTGCAGAAGGGATTTTGGCCCCCTCCTCCACACAGATCTTCTCTAGATCAGTCAGGTTTCTGGGCTGTCCCTGAGAAACACGGAGTTTGAGCTCCCTCCAAAGATTCTCTATTGGGTTTAGGTCTGGAGACTGGCTAGGCCCCCCAGAACCTTGATCTGCTTCTTCCAGAGCCCCTCCTTGGTTCTCCTGGCTGTGTGCTTCGGGTCATTGTCATGTTGGAAGACCCAGCCTCGACCCATCTTCAATGCTCTAACTGAGGGAAGGAGGTTGTTCCCCAAAATCTCCCAATACATGGTGCAACAACTGAGCAAAGTCACTTCATCTCTCCCCACCCCTTCTTCTTAAAGCTGAAATACAAACTCGCCCATCAAAGCACTTGTCCCCATGTTGTCCTCATGGTGTCCTCATCTTGTCCCCATCTTGTCCTCCTCTCAGCCCCATCACGTCCCCATGTTGTCCTCCTCTCATCCCCATGTTGCCCTCATCTTGTCCCCATGTTGTCCTCATGGTGTCCTCATCTTGTCCCCATCTTGTCCTCCTCTCATCCCCATCATGTCCCCATGTTGTCATCATGTTGTCCCCATCTTCGCCCCATCTTGTCCTCCTCTCAGCCCCATCACGTCCCCATGTTGTCCTCCTCTCATCCCCATGTTGGCCTCATATTGTCCTCATGTTGTCCTCACGTTGTCCTCATGGTGTCCTCACGTCCTCATGGTGTCCTCATCTTGTCCCCATCTTGTCCTCCTCTCAGCCCCATCACGTCCCCATGTTGTCCTCATCTTGTCCTCCTCCCATCCCCATGTTGCCCTCATCTTGTCCCCATGTTGTCCTCATGGTGTCCTCATCTTGTCCCCATCTTGTCCTCCTCTCATCCCCATCATGTCCCCATGTTGTCATCATGTTGTCCCCATCTTCGCCCCATGTTGTCCTCCTCTCAACCCCATCACATCCCCATGTTGTCCTCCTCTCATCCCCATGTTGGCCTCATATTGTCCTCATGGTGTCCTCACGTCCTCATGGTGTCCTCATCTTGTCCCCATCTTGTCCTCCTCTCAGCCCCATCACGTCCCCATGTTGTCCTCATCTTGTCCTCCTCCCATCCCCATGTTGCCCTCATCTTGTCCCCATGTTGTCCTCATGGTGTCCTCATCTTGTCCCCATCTTGTCCTCCTCTCATCCCCATCATGTCCCCATGTTGTCATCATGTTGTCCCCATCTTCGCCCCATGTTGTCCTCCTCTCAGCCCCATCACGTCCCCATGTTGTCCTCCTCTCATCCCCATGTTGGCCTCATATTGTCCTCATGTTGTCCTCATGGTGTCCTCATCTTGTCCCCATCTTGTCCTCCTCTCAGCCCCATCATGTCCCCATGTTGTCCTCATCTTGTCCTCCTCCCATCCCCATGTTGCCCTCATCTTGTCCCCATGTTGTCCTTATGGTGTCCTCATCTTGTCCCCATCTTGTCCTCCTCTCATCCCCATCATGTCCCCATGTTGTCCTCATCTTGTCCTCCTCTCATCCCCATGTTGGCCTCATATTGTCCCCATGTTGACCTTCTGACCTTCCAGAGGTCAAACGTTTCCTGTAGTTCTTCATGTTGTCCCCATGTTGTCCCCATCTTGACCTCCTCTCAGCCCCATCACGTCCCCATGTTGTCCTCATCTTGTCCTCCTCTCATCCCCATGTTGGCCTCATATTGTCCCCATGTTGTCCTCTCATCCACCATCTTGTCCCCATATTGGCCTTATTGACAAGACTTTCTCTGTAGCGGCTGAATTTGTCACCGAATCGGGGCCAAAAATGTCGACCGGTCGTCAGTTCAGCGAGAGCAGGGCCATCCCGACCAGGACCAGGACGCAGCTACCTCAGGACTATTGCACCCCCCCACCCCCCGTCCCCCCCCCCCCGTCCCCCGCACCCCTGGAGGCCCTTTACCCCCCCGGAGGCATTTTAAATATTAATGTGTTCATAAAGCGCTTTTCTAGTCTTAACTACTCAAAGCTCTTTTACATCATACAGGAACCATTCACACATTCATACACTGATGGACTGCAGGGCCTGGGATTGAACCCCCAACCTTCCGCTCTACCACGGATCCACTATTAGTACGTGGCTAAAAGCACAGTACTACAGCCGCATACTTATTTTATTATTATTATTTAAACTTTACAAACATGTTATACAATGTTCAAACAATTCGGCATCATACAATAAATTTTTTTTTTTTTTTAATTTTAATTAAAAAATTACATAAATAAACACAGACATAAACTCGCCTGTGATCCAATCAAAATAATTCATAATTTCAGCTTTTTTTTTTTTTTTTTTTTTTTTAAACTCAAGAATTAGGTATAATGTCACTGAAATTAGGTTTATTGGCCATGAATTAAAAAAAAAAAGAAGAAAAAAAAGAAGTTTTTAAAAAGCGCAAAAAAAAAACCCTAAAAGAAAAAATAAACAGTGACAAAAAAAAAAAGCAGCAAAAAAAAATTATTTAATAATTTTTAATTTTGACCCAGAAGGACAACACAAGGGTTAAAAACACAAAGTAAAGAATGAGTCTGTTATTGCCTCTAATTTAAAGGTTAGCTGCTCCCTTTAACTAATATTTCCAAATAGAGCTCTTTATGTCATCTTTTGACAATTACTTTGTTCTTTTTTCATATCGCAATATATGTCGCAGAGGGATTAAATATCGCAATGTCGGATGTTTCCCAGTATTGTGCAGCCTAGCTGGAGCGCTGTCCTATCGCATGCAGAGGGAGTTAGACAGACACCTGTTTGTCCCGCCCCTCGGATCGAGCCCAGCCAATGGGAGGGCGGTCTGGCTTGTTAGGCTAGAGAGCAGCCTGAGTAGTAGTAGTAGTAGTAGTAGTAGTTACCTGCCCCCTTTTAAATAATCCCTATTGAGGCTGAAACATCCAGTATGGGCCGGGTTTGTTGTCCTCCTCCCGGCCCCCGCCCCCAGGCCCCCCCAGGCCCCCCCAGGCCCCCCAGGCCCCCCACCATGCACCGCTGCGCCCCCCTCCACTAACATTAACATAGAGGGTCCGAGGTGAAGTGTGAGGAATTCCAATCGCACACTCCAAGGATTTCCGAGCGAATGTTAAATGCAATTTCTCATTTCCTGAATCTGATTTTCCGCTTCCTGGACGGGTTAAAGTGTGTGTGTGTGTGTGTGTGTGTGTGTGTGAGAGTGTGTGTGTGTGTGTGTGTGTGTGAGTGTGTGTGTCAAATCTAATTATTAGGACGACGGAAAAGGAGTTTCTCATGTGGAGACGAAGAGCGCAGCGGTGGAATGTAACTGAGTACATTTACTCCGGTACTGTACTTCAGTCCAAATGTTGAGGTACTTGTACTTCGAGTCGAGTCTTTTGTACTCATGGTACTTTCTACTTTTTACTCCACTACATTCATCTGGCAGCTTTAGTTAGTAGTTACTTTAGTTACTAAAGAGTTAGTTACTAAAGTAACTCTACCTGTAAATTATAGAGTGGTCTAGACCTGCTCTATCTGTAAATTATAGAGAGGTCTAGACCTGCTCTACCTGTAAATTATAGAGAGGTCTAGACCTGCTCTATCTGTAAATTATAGAGCGGTCTAGACCTGCTCTATCTGTAAATTATAGAGAGGTCTAGACCTGCTCTACCTGTAAATTATAGAGCGGTCTAGACCTGCTCTATCTGTAAATTATAGAGAGGTCTAGACCTGCTCTATCTGTAAATTATAGAGAGGTCTAGACCTGCTCTATCTGTAAATTATAGAGAGGTCTAGACCTGCTCTATCTGTAAATTATAGAGAGGTCTAGACCTGCTCTATCTGTAAAAATTATAGAGAGGTCTAGACCTGCTCTATCTGTAAATTATAGAGAGGTCTAGACCTGCTCTACCTGTAAATTATAGAGAGGTCTAGACCTGCTCTATCTGTAAATTATAGAGTGGTCTAGACCTGCTCTATCTGTAAATTATAGAGAGGTCTAGACCTGCTCTATCTGTAAATTATAGAGAGGTCTAGACCTGCTCTATCTGTAAATTATAGAGTGGTCTAGACCTGCTCTACCTGTAAATTATAGAGCGGTCTAGACCTGCTCTATCTGTAAATTATAGAGAGGTCTAGACCTGCTCTACCTGTAAATTATAGAGTGGTCTAGACCTGCTCTATCTGTAAATTATAGAGTGGTCTAGACCTGCTCTATCTGTAAATTATAGAGAGGTCTAGACCTGCTCTATCTGTAAATTATAGAGTGGTCTAGACCTGCTCTATCTGTAAATTATCATGTCCTCATATTTACATTATACAATAAATCATCAGGTTGATGTACATGCATGTAACTGTCTCTGGAGAGAGGAAACGGCGTTGTGCGATGCAGAGTTGTGAGTCTTCTCCAGTCACTGTGTGTGTTTTTTAGGATTTGAAATGCATCCGAGAGGAATGAGGTCATCAGCCGGGACCTTAAAACGAGGTCGCGTTACACCAAATGTACATATAAAGTTATTCAAACTGATATGTTATTCACAGATATAGTACACTGCAAATGATGATTCTGCAGGAGCAAAAGCATGCGTGTGTGTGTGTGCGTGTGTGTGTGTGTGTGTGTGTGTGTGTGCTCTGAGGGGGTTTGTTAACATGGCTCAACAGCACACACATCTCACACACACAAGTCTCACACACAAGTCTCTCTCACACACACACACACACACAAGTCTCACACACACACA
>CM049371.1:38597519-38652519 GCA_026937815.1 Etheostoma perlongum
AGGCACTTCACCAGAAACTGTGGACCAATCACACGCGAGGTAAACAAGTCGCCACGGTTACGTTAAAGTTTTCTACACGCAGCAGAACATGCAGACACACTTTAATATTTGATGAGCTGCCAGACGGCAAAGTAGAGCCTTTGATAAGCAGTTTTACATAGGTAGTGTGTGTGTGTGTGTGTGTGTGTGTGTGTGTGTGTGTGTGTGTGTGTGTGTGTGTGTGTGTGTGTGTGTGTGTGTGTGTGTGTGTGTGTGTGTGTTTCAATGGTGGGGTTACTGCGATCAAAGAACCCTTCTCCATTGGTCGACACAAGTCAAGAGCCAGACGCACACATCAATAATTCACACACACACACACACACACACACACACACACACACACACACACACACACACACACACACAGACACATACACACAGGTAACACACACATGGTAACCACATAACACACACACACAGACAGACACATACACACTTCTGGCAACACATACACACAAACACACACAGACACAAACACACACACACACACAGACGCAAACACACACACAAACAGACACAGACACACTCATGGTAACACACTCATGATAACACACACACTCCTGGCAACACATACACACAAACACACACAGACACACTCATGGCAACACACACACTCATGGTAACACACTCATGATAACGCACACAAACACACTCATGGTAACCCTCAGACGCAAACACACACACAAACAGACACAGACACACTCATGGCAACACACACACTCATAATAACGCACACAAACACACTCATGGTAACACACACACTCATGGTAACACACTCATGATAACACACACAAACAGACACAAACACACTCATGGCAACACACAAACTCCTGGCAACACATACACACAAACACACACAGACACACTCATGGCAACACACACACTCATGGTAACACACTCATGGTAACACACTCATGGTAACACACTCATGATAACGCACACAAACACACACAGACACACTCATGGTAACACACACACTCATGGTAACACACTCATGATAACACACACAAACAGACACAAACACACTCATGGTAACACACACACTCATGGTAACACACTCATGATAACACACACAAACAGACACAAACACACTCATGGCAACACACAAACTCCTGGCAACACATACACACAAACACACACAGACACACTCATGGTAACACACACACTCATGGTAACACACTCATGATAACACACAAAAACAGACACAAACACACTCATGGCAACACACAGACACACAGATGCAAATAAATAAAGGAAACGCATTGAATGAGAAGGGGGGTCCAAACTTTTGGCCTGTACTGTATGTATATATATATATATATATATATATATATATATATATATATATATATATATATATATATATATATATATATATATATATATATATATATATATAAGAGCTTTAGAAACTGCTTCATCAGGAACAGTTCTCCACACTGACGACTGTTATATTCTGTTTTTTATTCAACATTTACAAAAGCCTTTTTTCCTCCAGCTTCTAATCCGTTCCATAGAAAAGACTGTGTGTGTGTGTGTGTGTGTGTGTGTGTGTGTGTGTGTGTGTGTGTGTGTGTGTGTGTGTGTGTGTGTGTGTGTGTGTGTGTGTGTGTGTATGAATGCGCCGTGCCTTTCAGCGGTGACACGGTGACATTTCCCCGGGCCGGCTGAGCAGCCGAGGTGAACGGCTACTCGGGTGTGACTTTCCAAAGTGAAGCAGTAATAAAGACCTGAGAGGGAGGCATGGAGCAGTCCGCTCCGACCTCCATCTCCACGCCACTGCGGGGGGGGGGGGGGCGGGGGGCCCGGGGGCCGCCGGGGCAGCATCGCCCACCAGATGTAAAACCAGAAGGTCAACCAAGGCAAGAAGACTCGACAAAGATGTTACAAACTTGTTTTATCATCCCAGAGAGCCAACACACAACCTCTCAGTTACTCAGCCGCTAACATGCACACTATAATACTCTAATGCTAATACTCTAATGCTAATACTCTAATGCTAATACTCTAATGCTAATACTAATACTCTAATGCTAATACTAATACTCTAATGCTAATACTAATACTCTAATGCTAATACTCTAATGCTAATACTCTAATGCTAATACTAATACTCTAATGCTAATACTAATACTCTAATGCTAATACTAATACTCTAATGCTAATACTCTAATGCTAATACTCTAATGCTAATACTCTAATGCTAATACTCTAATGCTAATACTAATACTCTAATGCTAATACTAATACTCTCTAATGCTAATACTCTAATGCTAATACTAATACTCTAATGCTAATACTCTAATGCTAATACTAATACTCTAATGCTAATACTAATACTCTAATGCTATTACTCTAATGCTAATACTCTAATGCTAATACTCTAATGCTAATACTAATACTCTAATGCTAATACTCTAATGCTAATACTCTAATGCTAATACTCTAATGCTAATACTCTAATGCTAATACTCTAATACTAATACTAATACTCTAATGCTAATACTCTAATGCTAATGCTAATACTCTAATACTAATACTATAATGCTAATACTAATACTCTAATGCTAATACTAATACTATAATGCTAATACTAATACTCTAATGCCAATACTCTAATACTAATACTAATACTATAATGCTAATACTAATACTCTAATGCTAATACTCTAATGCTAATACTAATACTATAATGCTAATACTAATACTCTAATGCTAATACTCTAATACTAATACTAATACTAATACTCTAATGCTAATACTCTAATGCTAATACTAATACTCTAATACTAATACTAATACTCTAATGTTAATACTAATACTCTAATGCTAATACTCTAATACTAATACTAATACTCTAATGTTAATACTAATACTCTAATGCTAATACTCTAATACTAATACTAATACTCTAATGTTAATACTAATACTCTAATGCTAATACTCTAATACTGGGGTCCCCTGCTGGAGCTGCTGCCCCCGAGACCCGATACCAGATAAGCGGATGAAGATGGATGGATGTCAAATCACAACAGAAGTTTTCTCTTTACAGATCTATTAAGTCTAGACCTCTCTATCATTTACAAAGACCCAACAATGTCCCCCAAGTACTGTAATAAAGCACAGACTTGAGGTACTTGTATTTGAGTCCAGGGCTTGAAATTAACACCCGCCAAATGCAGGAAGAACCGCAGATGAGATAAACAGGACGACCTAGATTGAGTACAGCTACATTATTTAAGGTGCAATGATAAGTTAAAGTCCAATAAGTCCTTCATCAAACCGTATGAATATGTGTCCCAGCCCAGGATAGGGGACGTGATGCCTTTATGCTGGATTTTGTCGTTTGAAAGGGCTAGGGACTAACAAAACTAACAAACTAACCGATTTGGTTGCAGTTCCACTGGAGCTCCACTGGGGGTTGCAGGCGAGTGCAAAATGAATGGGAGTCTATGGAGCCAGATGGCTAAGTGAATTGGAGTCTATGGAGCTAGATGGCTAAATGAATGGGAGTCTATAGAGCTAGATGGCTAAATGAATGGGAGTCTATAGAGCTAGATGGCTAAATGAATGGGAGTCTATGGAGCTAGATGGCTAAATGAATGGGAGTCTATAGAGCTAGATGGCTAAATGAATGATAGTCTATGGAGCTAGATGGCTAAATGAATGGGAATCTATAGAGCTAGATGGCTAAATGAATGATAGTCTATGAAGCTAGACGGCTAAATGAATGGGAGTCTATGGAGCTAGACGGCTAAATGAATGGGAGTCTATGGAGTTAGATAGCTAAATGAATGGAAGTCTATGGAGCTAGATGGCTAAATGAATGGTAGTCTATGGAGCTAGACGGCTAAATGAATGGGAGTCTATGGAGTTAGATAGCTAAATGAATGGAAGTCTATGGAGCTAGATGGCTAAATGAATGGTAGTCTATGGAGCTAGACGGCTAAATTTGTCTCTTTACCTGATTCTTGTTGATAAATCTCAGATGTGATTGTAGTTTTTGCAAGTTCAACATAGATTATAGCTTGAATAAATGAGTACTTTGCCCTTCAATTTCTTGCAAGTTGAGTCGAGGAGGAGGAAGAGATGGAGGAGGAAGAGGAGGAGGAGGAGGAAGAGATGGAGGAGGAGAAGGAGGAGGAAGACACTCCAGTGTACAGTGAAAAGAAGTCAGTGAAGGACTGATTACAACCAGAGATTGATGGCATCTGAAGTGGAGCCAGAATGTCTGGGTGAATATTTCGAACGTGGTCTTCGTAGTATCGCTAGTTAGCATTAGCAAATAAAGCTAAACAGCTGATGAAGTCCAAACTGTCTGCGAGCTTCTCCTGACAATACGGTGATTTGTCGACTATGCGACGGTAAGTCGCGTGGTTATGACGCAATCGTTAGCATATTTTTTATAAAAACGTCTGCTACGGAGCTAACGGAGCCTTTCATACATCGTCGTGTTTCTTTAGAAATAAACAACGGACAAAGTCAAAACGTCTTTAAACGCTTCAGATGGAAAGTTACTCTCTGTCAAAGTGACGGCAAAATGAATGGGAGTCAATGGGATGCTAACGGCAGGTGATGGCTTCGTAGCATCAAAATGGCGCCATGGGAGGAGGGGCTGACCCCGTTGGCTCTTACACTTCCTGCTTTGTTCCCGTCAGAACTACAACATCAACAACGTGTGGGAGCACCAGAGGAGGGGAAACGGAGAGGAGAAGCCTGAAGGTGATTTTGGTGAGTTGTCTTTTTCCCCTTCGCCGTTGATCGGCGTCGCCATGGCGCGCGGTCGGTGGACCCACGCAGGCCGGATTAAAAAGGCTTCTCTCTACCTGCTGGACTGCGTGGTTTGATTGACTGCCCGCTGTGTGTGAGATGTATAGTGTGGGTGTGTGTCTTGTCTATGCATGTGCACGGTGGTGGTGTGTGTGTGTGTGTGTGTGTGTGTGTGTGTGTGTGGACCAGGTTTTACTACATTTGTGGGGACCAAAAACTGGAAATACAGTATACTTATGGGGTCCTGACAGCTTTGTGGGAACAAAATGCTGGTCCCCACAACGTTAAAGGGCTGTTTGAGGAATTAGACCTGGTTTTAGGATCAGGGTTAGAATTAGGTTAGGGTTAGGGTTAGGGTAAGGGTTAAGACCTGGTTTTAGGATCAGGGTTAGAATTAGGTTATGGTTAGGGTTAGGGTAAGGGGCTAGGGAATGCATTATGTCAATGACTGGTCCCCATAAAGATAGTGAGACAAGACTGTGTGTGTGTGTGTGTGTGTGTGTGTGTGTGTGTGTGTGTGTGTGTGTGTGTGTGTGTGTGTGTGTGTGTGTGTGTGTGTGTGTGTGTGTGTGTGTGGGTGTTTAGGAATGAGAGAGCAGATGGCGACTCCTACTGCGCCAGTAAAATGGCATCTCATTACTTCTATGCCAGTTCAATTTGCTACCGATGGAAAAATGATTCTTTAATAAAATAAGAGAAATACAGTAATGCAGTACTGGGGAACAGGTGGTGGTGGTGGGTGGGGGGTCGGGGGTCGGGGGTCGGGGGTCGGGGGTCGGGGGTCGGGGCAATGACAGGACTACAAGACTGAACAGAGAGCTTCACTGTCCAAACAGAGTGGAGAGGAAGTTTATTATTATATTATATATATTATTATTATTATTATATAACTATTAAGTCTCTTATTGGCCATATCAGCCCTCATACATAACATATGGTCATAACATCTCCATCTAACATCTTATAACTTACTCTCTGTGACATAATGTGCTTATTCCTATTCAGTCACTCAGTTTATAGGTTATTTATTATGTTTATATTTCATAGTCATAGTACTTATATTTTATCATGATCTACTGCACTGTTCACTTTCTCACTTTTGAACTATCATCACCTTCATCAATTTTTAATTTAACTTTTTCTTCTTTTCTTCTTCACATCTGTGTGTATATGTGTATATTTGTCTGATTTATGTGTGTATATGTGTGTATATGTGTGTATATGTGTGTATATGTGTTTATATGTGTGATATATGTGTGTATATGTGTGATATATGTCTGTATATGTGTGTATATGTGTGATATACAGTATGTGTGATATATGTGTGTATATGTGTGTATAGTGTGTGTGTTTATATGTGTGATATATGTGTGATATATGTGTGTATATGTGTGATATATGTGTATATGTGTGATATATGTGTATATGTGTGATATATGTGTGTATATGTGTGATATATGTCTGTATATGTGTGTATATGTGTGATATACAGTATGTGTGTATATGTGTGTATATGTGTGATATACTGTATATGTGTATGTGTGTGTATATGTGTGTATACGTGTTTATATGTGTGATATATTTGTGTATATGTGTTTATATGTGTGATATATGTGTGTATATGTGTGTATACGTGTGATATATGTGTGTATATGTGTGATATATGTCTGTATATGTGTGTATATGTGCGATATACAGTATGTGTGTATATGTGTGTATATGTGTGATATATGTATGTATATGTGTATATGTGTGTATATGTGTGATATATGTGTGTATACATGTGTATATGTGTGTATATGTGTTTATATGTGTGATATATGTGTGATATATGTGTGTATGTGTGTATATGTGTGATATACAGTATGTGTGTATATGTGTGTATACGTGTTTATATGTGTGATATATGTGTGTATATGTGTTTATATGTGTGATATATGTGTGTATATGTGTGTATATGTGTGATATATGTGTGATATACAGTATGTGTGTATATGTGTGATATATGTGTGATATACAGTATGTGTGTATACATGTGTATACGTGTTTATATGTGTGATATATGTGTGTATATGTGTGTATATGTGATATATGTGTGTATATGTGTGTATATGTGTGTATATATGTGTGTATATGTGTGATATACATATGTGTGTATATGTGTGTATGTGTTTGTATGTGTTTATATGTGTGTGATATATGTGTGTATATGTGTGATATATGTGTGTATATGTGTGATATATGTGTGATATACAGTATGTGTGTATATGTGTGTATACGTGTGATATATGTGTGTATATGTGTGTATATGTGTGATATATGTGTGTTATATGTGTGATATATGTGTGTATATGTGTGATATATGTGTGTATATGTGTGTATATGTGTGTATACATGTGATATATGTGTGATATATGTGTGTATATGTGTGATATATGTGTGTATATGTGTGATATATGTGTGATATACAGTATGTGTGTATATGTGTGTATACGTGTGTATACGTGTTTATATGTGTGATATATGTGTGTATATGTGTGTATATGTGTGATATATGTGTATATGTGTGTATATGTGTGATATATGTGTGATATATGTGTGATATATGTGTGTATATGTGTGATATATGTGTGTATATGTATGTATATGTGTGATATATGTGTGTATATGTGTGTATATGTGTGTATATGTGTGTATATGTGTGATATATGTGTGTATATGTGTATATGTGTGATATATGTGTGTATATGTGTGTATATGTGTGATATATGTGATATATGTGTGATATATGTGTGTATATGTGTGATATATGTGTGATATGTGTGATATATGTGTATATGTGTGATATATGTGTGTATATGTGTACATGTGTGATATATGTGTATATGTGTGATATATGTGTGATATATGTGTGATATATGTGTGTATATGTGTTTATATGTGTGATATATGTGTGTATATGTGTGATATATGTGTGATATATGTGTGTATATGTGTGTATATGTGTGATATATGTGTGATATATGTGTGATATATGTGTGATATATGTGTGATATATGTGTGATATATGTGTGATATATGTGTGATATATGTGTGATATATGTGTGTATATATGTGTGTGTATATGTGTTTATATGTGTGATATATGTGTGTATATGTGTGTATATGTGTGATATATGTGTGATATATGTGTGATATATGTGTGTATATGTGTGTATATGTGTGATATATGTGTGATATATGTGTGTATATGTGTGATATATGTGTGTATATGTGTGATATATGTGTGTATATGTGTGTATATGTGTGATATATGTGTGATATATGTGTATATATGTGTGTATATGTGTGATATATGTGTGATATATGTGTGATATATGTGATATATGTGTGTATATGTGTGATATATGTGTGATATATATGTGTGATATATGTGTGATATATGTGTGATATATGTGTGATATATGTGTGATATATGTGTGTATATGTGTGTATATGTGTGATATATGTGTGATATATGTGTGATATATGTGTGTATATGTGTGATATATGTGTGATATATGTGTGATATATGTGTGTATATGTGTGATATATGTGTGTATACGTGTGTATATGTTGCTACTGGATGCCTAAAATTTCCTTCGGGATGAATAAAGTTTCCATCCATCTATCTATCTATCTATCTATCTATCTATCTATCTATCTATCTATCTATCTATCTATCTATCTATCTATCTATCTATCTATCTATCCATCTATCTATCTATCCATCTATCCATCCATCCATCCTCCATCTTCCAACCATCCATCCATCCATGTATCCAAAAAACAAGTCTTTAATCTAAACACACTTAGCATGTCCATCCATTTTTATGGTAATTTGGTGAAAAAGAAGCTCATATTTCAGATTTAGACGTGTTTTAAAGGGACAGGTTTGTCCCAGCATGCAGTGCTTCAAGAAGTATGTGTTATGAACTTTATTTATTATTTCTTTTTAACTCAAATATCCAACTGAACCGCTTTGATTCTGATCTCGGTTTTGTCTGCCAGTAGTTTAGGTTGTAAACCTTTAAAGTTAACATTTTAAACATTTTTAAACATTTTTAAATGCATTTAACCACGTTATGTGTTCACGTTTGTTTGTTTTAGTTAAAACGCGAGCAGCTGCGTTTTGGACTAGCTGGAGCCGGTTTAAAGAGTTCTGGTGTAGACCCATATATATATATATATAAAGAACTACAATAATCCAGCCGAGCAGTGATAAAAGCATGGAGGACTTTTTCAAGGTCTTTGGGAGGAAGACAGGCCTTTATGTCTTAACTGGAAGAAACTGGACACCTGCACTGATTTGTTCACTAAAAGTAAACAAGGTGTCAAAAATAACACCAGGATTTTTAATTAAGGGGCCGAGCAGCCGTTTGCAGCTGCTGGTGCACTCTGGGAAGTGCAGTTCTATGAGAGAGCATCATTCCTGTGAGTTAGCTTAACAACACGCGTCCCCCACCGTCCTTTGCTCTGAGAGTGAGAAGCTTTTGATTTCTGGTCGGAGGACGAGCAGCAGGGGACTCCATGGTTACCACTGATGGATGCTAGCCACAGCAGTTGCCATGGTTACAGGCCTGCAGGAAAAAAAAAAAATCACTTTAAGTCAAGAATTGGTGTCAGATGATAAATGGACCGGCTGCTCCGTCGTCAACGTTTTAAAAGCCTTCTGTCCTATCTTTGTTGGGAGCTGCACATGCTCAGTTGCTCGGTAAGATCCCATCAGCTGGGAGACTTCTTCTAGCCGAGAGACACAACAGGGACAGGAAGTAGAACAGGGACAGGAAGTAGAACAGAGACAGGAAGTAGTTCTTTTGGAGATTCTGGTCAACTAGTGGCTGTTGGAGCAGTGTTTTCCACTGAGAACGAGCTAGCATGCTACGGTTAGCCACCTCGTCTCTAGTGACGTAGAAAGCTTTGCAGATGTTGGACATCTCACCCAGAGATTGAAGACAGAGGACACTCAGAACCCGGATCAGAGAACATTCAGAAACCGGATCAGAGGACATTCAGAAACCAGATCAGAGGACATTAGGAAACCGGATCAGAGGACATTCAGAAACCGGATCAGAGCACATTCAGAAACCGGATTAGAGGACAATCAGAAACCGGATCAGAGGACAATCAGAAACCGGATAAGAGGACAATCAGAAACCGGATCAGAGGACATTCAGAAACCGGATCAGAGGACATTCAGAAACCGGATCAAAGCACATTCAGAAACCGGATCAGAGCACATTCAGAAACCGGATCAGAGGACATTCAGAAACCGGATCAGAGGACATTCAGAAACCGGATCAGAGGACATTCAGAAACCGGATCAGAGGACATTCAGAAACCGGATCAGAGGACACAATCAGAACATTCACAAACCGGATTAGAGGACAATCAGAAACCGGATCAGAGGACATTCAGAAACCGGATCAGAAAGATCACATTCAGAAACAGATCAGAGGATCAGATCAGAGGACATTTCAGAGCACATTCAGAAACCGGATCAGAGGACATTCAGAAACGGATCAGAGGATCAGAGGACATTCAGAAACGGATCAGAGGACAATCAGATGACATTCAGAGGACAAACGGATGGATCAGAGGACATTCAAAAACCGGATCAGGACATTCGACAATCAGAAACCGGATCAGAGGACATTCAGAAACTGGATCAGAGGACATTCAGAAACCAGATCAGAGGACATTGGACCATGGATGCTGTTTTTCCAAGTGTGTATGCGTGTGGAAGCACCAGAGACACAAAATAACACCCCAAATCCCAGAAAAAGAGATTTTTTTCACAACATAAGCCCTTTAATAAATCTGTAGTTTTACTACTGTTATTACGAGTAGATTTCATAACTTTTGTGTATTAAACATATTCTGTTTTTTCATGAGATCTTGACTCATTCAATAAGCCAAAGGCTCAGTCACCGTTTGCCTTCTGCTGACCTCCGCACTCACTTCATGTTCCCTCTTAAAAATATTAGACGATCGTCTCAGAAATCAATAACTCCCTCTGTTTTGAATAATAAAAGTCTGTTTTTTGAGGCTGCAACTGCTTTGCATTTAAGATGTCACTCTGTTAAATTAAACCCAGACAGCCAACATGCAAACCAGTTCCCAGGAAGAATTACAAGAGAGAGAAGAGAGAGAAATGTGAGGAAAAGAAATGAGAACGATGGGAATCTGAGAGTCTTATATTCAGATGCCGAGCAGCGCAAACTGTGTCAGTGTTTGTGAAGAAGCTCAGAAATCCACCAGACGCGTCCCAGTAAAATTAATCTGACTGAAGCCCGAAAAAGTAAGTGACATAAAGCTGCGTACTGGGTCAGTTACCATGCAGCAATATTTCCCACAAGACCAAAAAACAAGAAGCTTCCAACTCTCAAATTGATTTCGGCTCAACGTTCCCTGTCGTGAGAAGTGTTTTTCTGGGATTTATGATCGGCTGCAGAGCAGCAGAGCTGTCTGTCTAAAGGGTAATTACCATTAATGTATTTGGGAGCAACAATCTGGGACATTGGTCCAGCATGAAGAGAGATCGCTGTAGGAGAAACAAGCTACGATGGAAGTTAATGGAACAACCTTCACACACAAGCTTGTTTTGCAGCAGACAGTCTCAGATTAATATTCTAAGTGTCTGGAAACAGTATGCAAAGGATTTCTAAGGAGGTATTAACTCTGCAGGGTGCCCAAACTTTTGCAGACGCCATTTTGTTTTTGTGATCCATCCATCCATCCATCTTCATCCGCTTATCTGGTATCGGGTCTCGGGGGCAGCAGCTCCAGTAGGGGACCCCAAACTTCCCTTTCCCCGAGCCACATCAACCAGCTCCGACTGGGGGATCCCGAGGCGTTCCCAGGCCAGGTTGGAGATATAATCCCTCCACCTAGTCCTGGGTCTTCCCGAGGCCTCCTCCCAGCTGGACGTCCCTCCACCTAGTCCTGGGTCTTCCCCGAGGCCTCCTCCCCTAGTCCCGGGTTTTCCCGAGGATCCTCCCAGCTGGACATCCCTCCACCTAGTCCTGGGTCTTCCCAGAGGCCTCCTCCCAGCTGGACGTCCCTCCACCTAGTCCTGGGTCTTCCCCGAGGCCTCCTCCCAGCTGGACGTCCCTCCACCTAGTCCTGGGTCCCGAGGCCTTCCTCCCCCGTCCCTCCACCTAGTCCTGGGCCCGAGGCCTCCTCCCAGCTGGACGTCCCTCCACCTAGTCCCGGGTTTTCCCTCCCCGAGTCGTGGGTCTTCCCGAGGCCTCCTCCCAGCTGGACATCCCTCCACCTAGTCCTGGGTCTTCCCGAGGCCTCCCAGCTGGACGTCCCCTCCACCTAGTCCTGGGTCTTCCCCGAGGCCTCCTCCCAGCTGGACGTCCCTCCACCTAGTCCTGGGTCTTCCCTGAGGCCTCCTCCCAGCTGGACGTCCCTCCACCTAGTCCTGGGTCTTCCCTGAGGCCTCCTCCCAGCTGGACGTGCCTGGGACATATTATACAAATGTCTTATCTGTCATTCGACACCTTTTGGAGATTTTTCCATCTTTTCTTTGCTTATTTATACACTTTAATAAAAATTTTTTACCTGGGGTGCCCAAACTTTCGAACCCCACTGTATGTATTAGAGATATGTCTTTTAGTAATGCACCCCTTGTTTTGTGTTCTTATTGCATTTACAAAAATGGGAATGTTGGGAACTTTGGTCTAGATCACAGACTGGACCTGTGACCATGAGGTCTTACATGAGTTTTTGAATTACCCGTTGTTATAATGTTCACCGCCTCGGATGGTTGTCTGCTACCTGCCCCAGTTGCTGCTGCTGTTGTTGTTGTTGTTGTTGTTGTTGTGGATTTTTTTAGATGCCAAACTTTGAGAAGCCCAAACTTTAAAGTGGGTCTCCAGAGGATAACCGCTAGACAGGCGGCAGAATTTGTGCCAGCTTTTAGAAAAGTGGCCACCCTGCACTTTAGAGTCCAATTCTAAAGCTATGAATCTCAAACAGGCTTGGAGAGATATCTCACTCTACACTAAACACAACACACACACACACACACACACACACACACATCAGGATCACAGGCCAGGGTGGAAACGGCTTCCCTAAGTGATTCCACTGAAGCCTGTCGGCTGTTCACTGTGTTAGTGTCACAGCTCAATAACCAGCCGCCCTGCAGGATGCATCGTCTTCCACCGCCGTCATTACACCGGAATACCTCTGCACCGGTCGCCCGTGACAGCGGAGAGGAAGAAGGGTCGGCCTCGGGAGTAATTACCACCGCTCTTTCACAGCCTTGCTTCTCACTTTTGCTGGTATGGTTTTCGGTGTTTTGCTTTGTTTCCTGTTCCATTCGGATATCTGGTTCTTTCGGTTCTGTGTCTTGCCTCCATGGGATTGTGTAATTTTCGGTCTTGTTTTGTCTTATGTTTTGTTTACTTTCTGTGTTTTCCCGCCCTTGCGATTACGCACATTTTTGTATATATTCAAATATTAGTTCTTGTATTTAATCCTGTTATTATTCCATGTATATTGCATGTATGTATATTGTATACTAGGATTTCATTATATTTATATTTTGTGCTGTGTGACTGATTTTGCTGCTGGAGCAAGACTTTGAGGGGGTTGAAACCGAGACCAGACCGAGACTTTGAGGGGTTGAGACCGAGACCGAGACTTTGAGGGGTTAAGATCGAGACCCGAGACTTTGAGGGGTTGAGACCGAGACCCGAGACTTTGAGGGGTTGAGACCAAGACTTTGAAGGATTGAGACTGAGACCAGACCGAGGAAGTACGAAGTAGTTCTTTTGGAGATTCTGGTCAACTAGTGTCTGTTGGAGCAGTGTTTTCCATTGAGAACGAGCTAGCATGCTACGGTTAGCCATCTTGTCTCTAGTGACGTAATAAGCCGTGCAGATGTTGAACAGCTCACCCGGAGACTGAAGACAGAGGACATTCAAAAACCGGATCAGAGGACATTCAGAAACCGGATCAGAGGACATTCAGAAACCGGATCAGAAGACATTCAGAAACCGGATCACACTCAAAACACCATGGGTATTTTTCCAAGTTTTTATGCGTGTGGAAGCCCCAGAGACCCAAAATAACCCCCAAATCCCAGAAAAAGGGATTTTTTCTTCATAATATGGGCACTTTATCCCTCCTGTTGTCTATGAGTCAAATCTTACCCTTTAAAAAATGTCTATATCTGAAATATGAGTTTCTTTTTAACCAAATTACCACAAAAAATGGATTGGATTCCTTCCAGCGCTCTTTGTAAATACAACTGATCGCTTTCATTCCGCTGATCTTAACTATTAGTCAAAATAATTCATAATTTCTGGTGTTTTAACTCAAATATTAGGTCTAATTCTATATAAATGAGGGTTATTGACCATGAATTCCCAAATGTAGTAAAACTAGTACGGTGGTGGTAGTGAAAACTAATAAAAAGTCTGAAAAAGGGACGAAAATGTCAGATTTTTGTCAGTTTTTGACCCGGGAGGACAACACAAGGGTTAATATCACTGTGGTCTCTCTCTCTCTCTCTCTCTCTCTCTCTCTCTATCTGCACAGATCATCCCACAATCTTTAATCGAGGTAGAGAAGCTGAAACTGGGTGCAACATTACTTTATGAAAATAATATGCACACAGGAAGTACTCAGACAGGAATAGCACAGGAAAACTTGATGGTTGTTTTTCAGCGTCTCTTCCTTCAGATCGAAGCGCAGGATCAATATTGTGGAGTGTTCCAGTAATGTGTGTCTTTATTGAATCAGCTTCTCCTCCTGTGTGCATCAGTGGGCTGTTACTGATGATGACAGATACATCCGAACATCAGCAGCATACCTGGCTCTCTGGCACATCCTGTGAATATTTACACATGAACGGTCCATCGGGGAGAAGCCATGCAGCACAAAACCACTTAGGAGTCCATCCAGCGACTCAGTCTATAATCTCTACAGCCACAATTACAAATCGTTACACATTTGCCACCTCAACAGCTCGCTGCACAAACAGGGAGCCTCTCACAAATAGAGCAGTAACTAGGAGATGGTGCTTGGAGGGGTTGGGACCGAGACTTTGAGTGGTTGAGACCGAGACTTTGAGGGGTTGGGACCGAGACTTTGAGGGATTGGGACCAAGACTTTGAGGGGTTGGGACCGAGACAAGGCCAAGACTTTGAGGGGTTGAGACCGAGACTTTGAGGGGTTGGGATCGAGACTTTGAGGGGTTGAGAGACTTTGAGGGGTTGAGACCGAGACTTTGAGGGGTTGAGACCGAGACTTTGAGGGGTTGGGACCGAGACTTTGAGGGGTTGAGACCGAGACTTTGAGGGGTTGAGACCGAGATTTTGAAGGGTTGAGACCAAGACTTTGAGGGGTTGAGACCGACACTTTGAGGGGTTGAGACCAAGACTTTGTGGGGTTGAGAACGAGATATTACGATTGGCGGCTGGCGTTAGCCGCTGAACCGCATCATAGCTCATTACCATAAAGTTGAAAAATTTCAACTTTCTGGTTGACGCTCAACTTGCCCAAACGCCCAAAACGCCCAAAACGTGACCAGGGCGGTACGTGATAATATTTTTTGCAGTTCAACTGTGAAGCTTCACTTTTTGTCTGATCTGCTCAGTCCGATCCTCTCCCTGTATCTGCTCCCTGTACGTGCTCCCTGTCTGATCTGCTCCCTGTCTGATGCTCTCACCCTGTATCTGCTCCCTGTCTGATCTGCTCCCTGTACATGCTCCCTGTCTGATCTGCTCCCTGTCTGATGCTCTCCCTGTATCTGCTCCCTGTCTGATCTGCTCCCTGTACGTGCTCCCTGTCTGATCTCCTCCCAGTCTGATGCTCTCCCTGTATCTGCTCCCTGTCTGATCTGCTCCCTGTACGTGCTCCCTGTCTGATCTGCTCCCTGTCTGATGCTCTCCCTGTATCTGCTCCCTGTATCTGCTTCCTGTCTGATCTGCCCCATCTGATCTGCTCCCTGTACGTGCTCCCTGTCTTATCTGCTCCCTGTACGTGCTCCTTGTCTGATCTGCTCCCTGTACGTGCTCCCTGTATCTGCTCCCTTTCTGATCTGCTCCTTGTATATGCTCCCTGTCTGATCTGCTCCCTGTATCTGCTCCTTGTCTGATCTGCTCCCTGTATGTACTCCCTGTATCTGCTCCCTTTCTGATCTGCTCCCTGTATATGCTCCCTGTCTGATCTGCTCCCTGTATCAGCCTCTCTTCCTGTGGGTGTCTGATCTGCCCTGTATATACTCTCTGTCTGATCTGCTCCCTCTGAAGTTGTATGGGGTTGTGCAGGCCCCTGTCTGATCTGCTCCCTGTATCTGCTCCCTGTCTGATCTGCTCCCTGTATGTGCGCGTCACATAGCCTCCCCCAAGGCAGCCTCTCTTCCTCTGCGAATCTCTCCTGTGGGTGTCACACTGTCACCAGCAGCAGCTTTGTATCAACTTAAGGTGGATTTCCCGCTGTAATAGTCTGCTGAAAGCACATCTGAAGTTGTGTATGTTGGGGTTGTGCAGGCTCGTCCAGCCGTCATCAAAAATCCATTCCATCCATATTTCCTGTTATATAAACCGGCGGGGTGTTGCCTAATGTTTGACTGGCGAAATTGAGCCTAAAATTGAGGTGGAGACAACTTTGATGTTCAAACCAAAGCTATTTCAAAAACCCATTTGTTTTCAAAGTTAAAATTGAATAAGCTGCAGGATTAATGAGGAAGGAGATTACTGCAAAATTGGGGGACTGTATTTTGGGGAATTAAAAAGGTTGTTCTCTGAGGTCAGGGAGAGGACAACACACACACACACAACACACACACACACACACACACACACACTTCACTGGAGGATGTTAACCCTTGTGTTGTCTTCCTGTCAAAATCGAAAATTACATTCCATGTTCCATATTTTATGAATTTATGGTTAATAAACCTCATTTATAGGAAATTATGCCTAATGTTTGAGTTAGAAAAGCAGAAATTAGGAATTATTTAGACTAAAATTAAAGGAATGGATGTTGATGATAATCACAGACTGGAATATGCCAACTTTTACTCAATATATTTCAAAAACACATTCCATTTGTTTTACAATGCTATATAATTGAATAAGGGGACCCAAAATTAATGAGGAAAGTAGCAAGATTTGTAACATGGGGGCAAATGAGGACAACATTGGGACAACATGGAATCAATCATGTTATTTTGGGGAATTAAAAGGAACATTGATATAGGACAACATGAGGACAACATGAGGACAACATGAAGACAACATGAGGACAACATGAGGACAACATGAGGGCAACATGGGGACAACATGGGGACAACATGAGGGCAACATGAGGACAACATGAAGACAACATGAGGGCAACATGAGGACAACATGGGACAACATGAGGGCAACATGAGGGCAACATGAGGAAGGCAACATGGAGGGCAACATGGGGACAACATGAGGGACAACATGAAGACAACATGAGGGGGGGCAACATGAGGGCAACATGAGAGGACAACATGAGGGCAACATGAAGGGCAACATGGGGACAACATGAGGGCAACATGGGGACAACATGGGGGCAACATGAGGGCAACATGAAGACAACATGAGGGCAACATGAGGACAACATGAGGACAACATGAGGACAACCCGCACAAAATTACACACACACCCACAAACACAACGATCCGCACAAAAACACACAGACGCACAAAAATACCCGCACAAACAACCACACGCAGAAACACACACACACACACTCTTTGCAGCTCTCGGCGGTGCTTCAGCGTGCCGTTACATGATAAGATGAACCCTTGAAGACAAAGCGCGGGGTGAAATCACTCCTCACTTAGAGGTGTGTCACAGCTGATTGATCGTTAGTAAATTCAACAAAAGCTTACCTGTGTGATCAATGGAGTTGAAAGACATCTGAAAGATAAACAATCAGGGAACCCACAGACCTTCTTCCTCACATGGTGACGTGTAATCCAGCACTCAGCGGCTCGGCTGCTGCATTTGAAGAATTGTCTTTGAGGAAAAAGAGGATTTGAGAAGATCTCCGAGGTCAATGTGATCAAAGGGATCTTTTCTTTGTTCTTGTGTCTGTAGACGAGCTCGTTACATTTTGTTTGACTGATGTCATGTGATGTTTTGGGGTTGATCTGCTGATGGAAAATGCGAGTTCCTCCACAACTCTTCAAACAAAAACTCTTCAAAAGTATATTTTAGTGTTCAGATGTTTGAGCCGACTCGGTCCTCCAACCGTCTTGTGTTGTCTTATGCTCCCTGGTCTTGTGTTGTCTCGTGTCCCCCTGAGTGTCTGTATGTTCTGTTTCCTGTTTTATTTTGAAGTCTGTTTTTTGTCTTGTCTCGCCTCTAGTTCTACTTCCTGTGTCTTCCCCCTCTTGTGATTACCTGATGTTTTCCACCTGCGTCCCTGCCCTCTCGTCACCTCGTCACCTCGTGTATTTAATGTCTGTGCGTCCCTTGTCTCTTGTCAGATCCTTTTGTCCTGACGTGTCCAGTCAGCCTGTTCATATAACAGCCAGTGTATATAAAACATCCTCATGTTGAGTAGATTGTGAACCAATCAGCTGTTAGATCAGCTGAGAGGCCGGCATTTCCCAGCATGCTCTGGGTCCGCCTGCGTCTCAGACCTGTGGCCGCTCTCGTGAGATTATCGTTGCCTACGTGTGCACGACGTCAGAGCAAGTCGGACACAAATCTACCCAGCATGCAATGGCGGGGATCGATTCTGCGCAGACCTGGATCATCTCCAACGAGCCTAGTTACTAAGTTCCACAAAGCGCCATCTTCAGGTCAAACTGGTAACTGGTGACACTCCCATCAGCCCCAGCTGCACATGCTAATTCATTCAAATGTATTAAAATATATTTGTGACTTAAACAAATCATTTCCAACAGGACTTGGACTCCTAAAGTGTGTGTGTGTGTGTGTGTGTGTGTGTGTGTCTGTGTGTGTGTGTGTGTGTGTTTGTTTTACAATGCACAGCTCCAGTGAGAATCAATCATTAGAAAAAGGAAAAGGTCATAATTTCCCTGGAATAATGGTGCACTTTGTGCTCCAAAACACATGCAGACGTATGGAAGGAGCCCATATTAAGCCTGGGGGGGTACACGTTAACAGACGGGGACACTGGTACTGAAAACTATTGTGTCGAGGCAATTAGTGATTAATTGCAGTCTTCACCCAAAAACAGTAACCTTTAGTGACATCAGTCATCACCACAAGGTACACCGGAGAAAAATATAGACGTTGGATGGATAGATGGATGTATAGGTGGGTGGGTGGGTGGATGGATGGATGGATGGGTGGGTGGATGGATGGATGGATGTATAGGTGGGTGGGTGGGTGGAGCAAAATTGAAATCTTTCATTTTCTGCATTCTGGTGATTTTTTCTGCTTTATATGTCTTTATTTATGTAAAGGAAATTACAAAAGATTTTTTTTTTGGGGGGGGTATTTGCCACCATATTCTCTGCTTTTGAAGTTATATAACTCACCCTGAGCGTCTTCAGTATTAAAACCTTTTGTTGCAATTTTTATCATCTCCTGTGGTTGTTCTGTGTCCGGGTCCAACCGAAACCCTGACACACATGTTGCAGAAAAGCATCAACAAAACGTCTCGGGTTACGTATGTAACCCTTGTTCCCCGAGATAGGGGAACAAGACACTGGGTCGGTTACGACACTATGGGAACGCCTATAGTGTCGTAACCGACGCAGTTCGAGTTCCCCTCGAAGGGGAACGTCTCGGGTTACGTATGTAACCCTTGTTCCCCGAGATAGGGGAACGTCTCGGGTTACGTATGTAACCCTTGTTCCCCGAGATAGGGGAACGAGACACTGCGTCGGTTATGACACTATAGGCGTTCCCATAGTGTCATAACTGACGCAGTTTGAGTTCTCCTCGAAGGGGAACATCTTGGGTTACGTATGTAACCCTTGTTCCCCGAGATAGGGGAACGTCTCGGGTTACGTATGTAACCCTTGTTCAACAGACTCACACACATGTTGCAGAAAAGCATCAACAAAACTGTTAAATTTTCTTTCTTTTTTTCCAATTTTCAATTTTTGACAAGAAGACAACACAAGTGTTAACTATATTCTTTTATTCTTGTGTTTTATGTATCTTATTGTTTTTATTTTTAACTGTTTATTCACGTGTTTTATCGGTTTTTATTTATTTTTTACTGTTTTTTTAACTGATTTTGTGTAAAGCACTTTGAATTGCCCTGTTGCTGAAATGTGCTCTACAGATAAAGCTGCCTTGCCTTGCCTCTGCAGACTTCTACACACATCAGACCTTTCGAGCAAAATTGAAATCTTTTGGTGAATTTTTTCGGCTTTTATGTAAAGGAAATTATGAGCGTTAACTCAGCTGCCCGCGGGATCGACCACAGACTCACACACATGTTGCAGGACCGCCGGTCACGGGCACAGAAACTTCCAAACTCTTGGTTTGTAATCAATTATTCAAACGGCACACTTTTAAAAGATTAATTAGACTCTACAGTCGCCTACTTCTCATTTAAAAAGCCAATATCTGTGAAAAAAAGAGACCAGAAAGTGCCTCTTTCTAGGAAAAGAAGAGCTAAAATATTGAGTAGGACGGAGCGTTTTTTAAAGGTCCCCTGACAGGGACATGACACTTTATGTTTTATCATTAATAAGTTCCCCCAGCCTGCCTTTAAGTGCATTAACTATATAGAAATGATGGTGGTCACAGTCACAGAAACCATTCTGCATGTCTTTAGGAAACGGGATGCACAAATTCTGGTTTCTGCCCTTATAATATAAAAAAAAAATCTATATTCCCACTAAGCTGTTTACATGACCTTTATTTTTACAGGCAAGTCATTAAGACCAGGTTCTTATTTACAATGACGGTGTTGTGGTTTGGGGTTTTGTTTTGGATTATTTTTCCCTTTTACCCTCCTGGTGTTTGTGTCTTGTTTCTCCCCTGTGCCCCTTCAATACACATCACTGCACCCTATATTCATCTTTCACTTTACTTTTATTTACCTTATGTCACCTGCTGCAGCCAAGGTCTGTCTGCATACAACACTCTGTCCTCACTTAATCTTCAATTAAAGGAGAATTCTGGTCGATTTCCACACGTAGCTCTATGGTTTGTACATGTGGAGGTCTGTCAGTAGAGAGAGAAACTAACCAATCAGGTCTGTCAGTAGAGAGAGAAACTAACCAATCAGGTCTGTCAGTAGAGAGAAACTAACCAATCAGGTCTGTCAGTAGAGAGAAACTAACCAATCAGGTCTGTCAGTAGAGAGAGACTAACCAATCAGGTCTGTCAGTATAGAGAGAGAAACTAACCAATCAGGTCTGTCAGTAGAGAGAGAGACTAACCAATCAGGTCTGTCAGTAGAGAGAGAAACTAACCAATCAGGTCTGTCAGTAGAGAGAAACTAACCAATCAGGTCTGTCAGTAGAGAGCGAGACTAACCAATCAGGTCTGTCAGTAGAGAGAGACTAACCAATCAGGTCTGTCAGTAGAGAGAGACTAACCAATCAGGTCTGTCAGTATAGAGAGAGAAACTAACCAATCAGGTCTAGAGAGAGAGTCTGTGTCAGAGAGAGAGAGACTAACCAATCAGGTCTGTCAGTAGAGAGAGAGACTAACCAATCAGGTCTGTCAGTAGAGAGAGAAACTAACCAATCAGTTCCCCTTCGAGGGGAACTCGAACTGCGTCGGTTACGACATTATGGCGTTCCCATAGTGTCGTAACCGACGCAGTGTCTCGTTCCCCTATCTCGGGGAACAAGGGTTACATACGTAACCGAGGCGTTCCCTTCGGGGAACTCGAACTGCGTCGGTTACGACACTATGGGAACGCCATAATGTCGTAACGACGCAGTTCGAGTTCCCCTATCGGGAACAAGGGTTACATACGTAACCCGAGACGGTCTGTCAGTAGAGAGAAACTAACCAATCAGGTCTGTCAGTAGAGAGAAACTAACCAATCGGAGCTGCCTACACCAAGTTATCCTCCGGCTAGCGTAAAATAAACATGTTTTTAGCCTTTAAACATGTTCAAAATGTCATTACTAGTGCCTCCCCCATGTGCAGTGATTCCTTCTGAGTACACACAGCAAATGTGAAAGCAGTAGATGTGACAGAAAGGCATAAAGGTCAAATTCAGAAGGAGTCACTGCACATGGGGAGGCACTGGCAATGACATTTTGAGCATGCTTCGAGGCTAAAAACACATTTATAACTTGCCCTGTTGAAGCCTGTTGGTGCTAACTCTAGCAGGAGGATAACGTCTCGGGTTACGTATGTAACCCTTGTTCCCCGAGATAGGGGGAACTCGAACTGCGTCGGTTACGACACTATGGGAACGCCTTTAGTGTCATAACCGACGCAGTTCGAGTTCCCCTCGAAGGGGAACGTCTCGGGTTACGTATGTAACCCTTGTTCCCCGAGATAGGGGAACGAGACACTGCGTCGGTCATTTCTCTTGCTACTGACAGACCTACACATTAAAAAAACAAAACAGAGATAAATGTTGAAATCGACCGGACTATTCCTTTAAGTATTCCCTAAACCAGCTCTGCCTCTGGTCTTGCATCTTTTCAATCTGCTGCCACTCTCGACCGACTAATTTCACGGACATATGCAGCTGCTTCTCTGCATAACCAATTTTCCTGCTTAGTATTTGAGTGTTTTTCTCCTTCTCTTACGAGCCCATGTACCTGTGCACTTGGCTCGGTATGAGAGTTCATTGTTTACTGGTCCATGAGTTGGAAGCCTTGTTATCAGAGAGAAAACACTGCAAAGCGGCTTATAAACACTCATCTGTGATAACGACTGCAAGGTCAACGTGTTACTGAGATATGACAGTCACATCTGCAAGAAGCATCTCTGAAGTTCAAAATATTGATGACGGCTTATCAGGGTTTCTGTAGGTTTCACCATGTTATTTCATGGATCAGGATACTATGCATCCAGGGTGGGGGTATTTTAATTCCAAAGGCCAAGGGACCTTTATCATGATGCATAGTATCCTGATCCATGAAATAACTGGTCTTTAATAATAAAACTCTACCTCTATGGTAATTTAACATAGGGGGGTGTATTCTTAAGCCTCTGTATTTTAACAATTCAATTCAATTCAATTCTAACATAAAAACACACAGGGTGAAAACAGGATCGGCAGCAATGTGCAGTACAACAACAATATGGTGTTTTTGGAAAATGAAACCATGGAAACCTAATCTGGTCCAACCTCAAAATACAATTAAGAACCTGAACATGAGCAGAATGTGGGCCCTTTAAAGTCAGGGATGTTCCTTGCTGTTTAGTATTTATTTGTCGAGTCCAACAACTTTCTCTGGACTCAATTACTGTTTAAGGAGGACGCTGGATTTTAATCTTCTTTCAATTTGTTACTCCACCTAGAGAGGACTTCCTGCCGGCGTTGAGCGATAACAATGAAGTTCAAGTTGAGAAAACAGGGTGAATGTAAAGTGAGGTGGTTCAAAGGGGCGGTGTTCATTCTGCAATGTCTCCTGTGTTTCACATTCATCACATAACTCTGTGTTTCCGTGAACTCCTCCGAACAAGCCACGAGAAGCAATCTAACACAACCCAGGAAATAAAGAAACAAAGGGTAGTGGATGATAGATGTCTCTGTGTTTTTCATTTTCTTTGGTTTGTTGTTGTGTCACTGGCAAACGATGTCAGATAGGCAATGAAGAATGTGAGAAAATGCAAGCAAAAGAGTAATTATCACTCTCTCAAGTAAATGTAAATCAAGAGACTTCAGATACAGTATTAGGGACCACTAAGGTCTATATAAAAGAGACTTCAGATACAGTATTAGGGACCACTAAGGTCTATATAAAAGAGACTTCAGATACAGTATTAGGGACCACTAAGGTCTATATAAAAGAGACTTCAGATACAGATAGGGGGGACCAGTCTATATAAAAGAGACTTCAGATACAGGGGACCACTAAGGTCTATATAAAAAGAGACTTCAGATACAGTATAGGGGACCACTAAGGTCTATATAAAAGAGACTTCAGATACAGTATTAGGGACCACTAAGGTCTATATAAAAGAGACTTCAGATACAGTATTAGGGGACCACTAAGGTCTATATAAAAGAGACTTCAGATACAGTATTAGGGGACCACTAAGGTCTATATAAAAGAGACTTCAGATACAGTATTAGGGGACCACTAAGGTCTATATAAAAGAGACTTCAGATACAGTATTAGGGGACCACTAAGGTCTATATAAAAGAGGTAGGGGACCACTAAGGTCTATATAAAAGAGGACTTCTATATGGGGACCACTAAGGTCTATATAAAGAGACTTCAGATACAGTATTAGGGACCACTAAGGTCTATATAAAAGAGACTTCAGATACAGTATTAGGGACCACTAAGGTCTATATAAAAAGAGACTTCAGATTCAGATACAGTATTAGGGACCACTAAGGTCTATATAAAGAGACTTCAGATACAGTATTAGGGGACCAGTAAGGTCTATATAAAAGAGACTTCAGATTCAGTATTAGGGGACCACTAAGGTCTATATAAAAGAGACTTCAGATACAGTATTAGGGGACCACTAAGGTCTATATAAAGAGACTTCAGATACAGTATTAGGGGACCACTAAGGTCTATATAAAAGAGACTTCAGATTCAGTTAGGGGACCACAGGTCTATATAAAAGAGACTTCAGATACAGTATTAGGGACCACAGGTCTATATAAAGAGGTCAGATACAGTATTAGGGGACCACTAAGGTCTATATAAAGAGACTTCAGATACAGATTAGGGGACCACAGGTTTTGATCCAGTATTAGGGGACCACAGGTCTATATAAAGAATGTCAGTTTAGGGGTTCACTTCAGATACAATTTTTTTCAGTTTAGGTGCGTCATACGAAAAAGACAGGAAGCTGTTTTTCTTGAATTGCTAAAATTCTATCATAGCTATCCAAAATCAGCGCCTTGTTTAATGGTATTGTCATGGTCTTGGTTCTGAATGACCTGTCAGCCTTCCAGCCCCCTGGGACCCAGAAACCTGCTGTGTTTTCTGGACTCACAGCTGCTAAGAAAATGATTGCAACTTGTTGGGAACCACCTCATGACCTGATGATCTGTCCATGCATGGACCCTCTCCTTCTTGGATGGGGTGGATATGGAGCTCTTCACGGCACGCATTCATGGAGCGCCAGGAAAGACTCTGGACACTTGGCTGAATAGATATATAAAAAAAAATATATTTTTTTTAATTTTTAAAAAGGTAATTTTCTGCTGACTTTTGCGGGGGCTTTATATGGAGGCCGACAGCCTGCATCCTAATGAAACACATGCAAATAGATAAAAAAAAACAAAAAAATTAAGAAAACATTCATTAATTTGATAACACATGCGCAGCATTGAGCAAATGCACATCTTTTCCTGGGGGAGGACACCCAGACGCCCCCACTATGATATGATATGCCTCTCCACCCCATTCTGGCCCACATATATAGGCCCATACATAAATATTGTATATATATATATATATATATATATATATATATATATATATATATATATTTATATATGTATTTTACTCATTTTACTCTGACCCGTCCGGACTTTACATTTTAACAAGGGTTAATACGTAACTCAGACTTTTAATCACCGGGTGCACACAACAATGCTGCTGTCTGCCAGATATAATAGAAATATATCACTGTTGAGGCGAAAATAGGGCGTAAAAATGATGAAAGTAGAGATCAGAAGCAGAAAACTATTTCAATTTGACTAAACGTTCGAGCCGCTTTAATCAGTAAATAATTTACAGTTCAATTAAAGGTCTCATGCCTAAAATATGACGGCGTTTAATGGACACTTCCTCCCAGAGATTAAGATTATGGCTTATAAAGTTATAAAGCTGCTGAGCACGGGGTCAGAAGGAGAAATATAGTGAAGTCCGAGTCTGCTGATTGGAGCTTTGGAGCTCATCCCCGCGTGTGTGTGTGTGTACGTATGTGTGTGTGTCTGTCTGTGTGTCTGCGTATGTGTGTGTGTGTGTATGTGTGTGTGTCTGTCTGTGTGTGTGCGTATGTTTGTGTGTGTCAGTGCATGTGTTTGTGTGTGTGTGTGCCTGTCTGTGTGTGTATGTGTCTGTCTGTGTGTGTGTGTGTGTGTGTGTGTGTGTGTGTGTGTGTGTGTATGTGTGTGTGTCTGTCGTGTGTGTGTGTGTGCGTAAGTTTGTGTGTGTCAGTGCATGTGTTTGTGTCTGTGTGCCTGTCTGTGTGTGTATGTGTGTCTGTGTCTGTGTGTATGTATGTGTGTGTGTCTGTGTCTCTCTGTGTGTGTATGTGTGTCTGTCTGTGTGTATGTGTCTGTCTGTGTCTGTCTGTGTGTGTGTGTGCGTGTGTGTGTACGTGTGTGTGTGTGTGTGTGTGTGTGTCTGTCTGTGTGTGTGCGTAAGTTTGTGTGTCAGTGCATGTGTTTGTGTCTGTGTGCCTGTCTGTGTGTGTATGTGTGTGTGTGTCTGTGTCTCTCTGTGTGTGTGTGTGTGTGTGTGTCTCTGTGTGTGTATGTGTGTCTGTGTGCCTGTCTGTGTGTGTATGTGTCTGTCTGTGCGTGTGTGTGTGTGTCGTGTGTGTGTGTGTGTATGTGTGTGTGTCTGTCTGTGTGTGTGCGTAAGTTTGTGTGTGTCAGTGCATGTGTTTGTGTCTGTGTGCCTGTCTGTGTGTGTATGTGTGTGTGTCTGTGTCTCTCTGTGTGTGTGTGTGTGTGTCTGTGTGTCTCTCTGTGTGTGTATGTGTGTCTGTCTGTGTGTATGTGTCTGTGTCTGTGTGTGTGTGTGTGTGTGTGTGTGTACGTGTATGTGTGTGTGTGTGTGTGTGTGTGTCTGTCTGTGTGTGTGCGTAAGTTTGTGTGTGTCAGTGCATGTGTTTGTGTCTGTGTGTATGTGTGTGTGTCTGTGTCTCTCTGTATGTGTGTGTGTATGTGTGTGTGTCTGTGTGTATGTGTGTGTGTCTGTGTGCCTGTCTCTGTATGTGTGTGTATGTGTGTGTGTCTGTGTCTCTCTCTCTCTGTGTGTGTATGTGTGTCTGTCTGTGTGTATGTGTCTGTCTGTGTGTGTGTGTGTGTGTGTGCGTGTGTGTGTAGTGTGTGTGTGTGTGGTGTGCTGCGTGTGTGTGTACGTGTGTGTGTGTGTGTGTGTGTGTGTGTGTGTCTGTCTCATTAATTCCCTTTTATTCTGTCTCTCAGATAAGACTCTCCTCACTCACTGAGCTGAATAAATTGCATTTCTCTGCTCAGCGAGAGGACGGCCGAGTAGTGAATGAAGCACTGAGCCCCGATAACCCGCCTCCATCCTTTGTTTCCTTCCTTCCTTCCTTCCTTCCTTCCTTCCTTCCTTCCTTTCTTTCTTGCTTCCTTACTTCGGCAGGAAGGTGAGCTTAAAAGGCTTCAAGAGAAGATTTCATTCTCTCTGTAGATATACATGAAAAAATAATGAGACACCTTTGCGTTGTGCCTTTCATTAATAAAACAGCACTCAGCGGGGGGACGGGGGTCTGGGGGGGACGGGGGGACGGGGGTCGGGGGGACGGGGGACGGGACTCGAGGAAAAAGAAGAGGAACACGATTCAGCACGTTTAGGTTATTCTGAACTGTGTGGTCCGGGTTAAAGTGGGAAAGTCATGCAGAGGATTCAGCGTTTTCTCATCTTGTCTTATGAAGTACCCACAAGACACTGATCTGCCTCATTCCACATTAAATATGATATTCACATTTTCCCAGCAGTGCATGCACATTACAAAATGATTACAGGCTGTTCTCCAGAACCAGTCCTACATATCGCTGTGAGAAGTAATGCACTGAATCCAGATGGATTTGCTGCATGCACAACACTGACTGCTGCTATGACAGCACACTGTGGTACGAGATCACGTGCAAAGTTCACATCTTAAAAAGAAGACACCACAGAAAATATCAAACACCGTGGAAAAGTTGAGTTATTAGTTATATGAATTAAAATTTAATAAATGCTTAAATGCTTATATAGGTGTGCAGAGTAATAAATATTAAATAGCGAACCACAAAATCAAAAGCACTGTAAATAATCTCCAGTTATTTCCTTTAAATAACATTTATGATTTAATATCCAGTAACACTACTGGATATGATTTTACAGTAGAATGATGTAAAGGTACATTACAACCTTGTCGCCATGACAACATCAAAGTAGTCTAAGTATTACTGTAAAAAATCACAGTAGTCTATGCAGTACTGTAAAAAAAAAAAAAAAAAATCACAATATAGCCACTATAGTACTGTAAATAGTACAGTAAACTACTGTATTTTTACTTTTTTATCTTATGTTGTGTTCAATTGTTTTGTATTTTACAGTGAATACATAAAATACTGTAAATGGAAGTACGGTACCTTTACTGGAAAAAGTATTCACATAAACTTGCTGGACAATCGGCACAGGAAGTTACTGTAAATTTTACTGCAATAGCTGTTGAGATATATGGTTAGAAAATGTTAATTATGACCGATCATTGATCTTCTTTGGACTACTCACTATAGTTAGGCCACATTTTCTATGTAATGTATGTAGGTAGGCTACGAAAAAGAGATGAAAAGGCAACAAAGAGGCAACACAAAGGTTACAAAAAGGCAACCAAATGCGACAAAGAGGCGACAAAGAGGTGATATTTTATTACATTACAACAAAATGCGACAAAGAGGCGACAAAGAGGTGATATTTTATTACATTACAACAAAAAGGCGACAAAAAGGCATATATTATTAAATTAGTTATTGTTATACCATTGAGGATACAAAAATAAAAATATAGCATGTTCATTAACCTCTGAGAAGCCTGTCTGAATTTGTGTTTTATTAATTAATTAATTTGCGTCATGTTAAGACGCGCTTGGTCCGAACTCTTGGCGTCACTATTTGAAGCTCTCACAACTCAGGATTCTAAGGTTTAATTAGCAAGCTAATACACTTAAAGTGCCCGATAAACGGCCGCCAAAGGGAAGGCCAAGAAAACAGACAATGGTCGAAATTGGCGCCTACCAATTGGAAGGTTGGGGGTTCGATCCCTGGCCCTGCAGTCCCATGTTAAAGTGTCCTTGGGCAAGACGTGGAAGCTACACAGAGTTCAATGCAGTTTATCTAAAATACGCTCTTTTACGTGGGTTAAAAATGCCAAAATAAGCCCAAAGGATATTTTATATCTAGACTCCCTGGTCTTTGTGTTAAAGACTTGCACATGTTACAGACTTGCACATGTTACAGACTTGCACATGGTACAGACTTGCACATGTTACAGACTTGCACATGTTACAGACTTGCACATGTTAAAGACTTGCACATGTTACAGACAACACATGTTAAAGACTTGCACATGTTAAAGACTTGCACATGTTAAAGACTTGCACATGTTACAGACTTGCACATGTAACAGACTTGCACACAAAAAGACTTGCACATGTTACAGACTTGCACATGTTACAGACTTGCACATGTTACAGACTTGCACATGTTAAAGACTTGCACATGTTACAGACTTGCACATGTTACTTGCACATGTTACAGACTTGCACATGTTTACATTAAAAACTTGCACATGTTCAAAGACTTGCACATGTTACAGACTTGCACATGTTAAAAACTTGCACGTTAAAAACTTGCACATGTTAAAGACTTGCACATGTTACAGACTTGCACATCTTACAGACTTGCACATGTTAAAGACTTGCACATGTTAAAGACTTGCACATGTTACAGACTTGCACATGTTACAGACTTGCACATGTTACAGACTTGCACATGTTAAAGACTTGCACATGTTACAGACTTGCACATGTTACAGACTTGCACATGTTCAATGCAGACTTGCACATGTTACAGACTTGCACATGTTAAAAATGCCAAAAAACTTGCACATGTTAAAGACTTGCACATGTTACAGACTTGCACATGTTACAGACTTGCACATGTTAAAGACTTGCACATGTTACAGACTTGCACATGTTAAAGACTTGCACATGTTAAAGACTTGCACATGTTACAGACTTGCACATGTTACAGACTTGCACATGTTAAAGACTTGCACATGTTACAGACTTGCACATGTTACAGACTTGCACATGTTACAGACTTGCACATGTTAAAGACTTGCACATGTTAAAGACTTGCACATGTTACAGACTTGCACATGTTACAGACTTGCACATGTTACAGACTTGCACATGTTAAAGACTTGCACATGTTACAGACTTGCACATGTTACAGACTTGCACATGTTACAGACTTGCACATGTTAAAGACTTGCACATGTTAAAGACTTGCACATGTTACAGACTTGCACATGTTAAAGACACATGTTAAAGACTTGCACATGTTACAGACTTGCACATGTTACAGACTTGCACATGTTACAGACTTGCACATGTTAAAGACTTGCACATGTTAAAGACTTGCACATGTTACAGACTTGCACATTACAGACTTGCACATGTTACAGACTTTGTTACAGACTTGCACATGTTACAGACTTGCACATGTTAAAACTTGCACATGTTACAGACTTGCACATGTTACAGACTTGCACATGTTAAAGACTTGCACATGTTACAGACTTGCACATGTTACAGACTTGCACATGTTACAGACTTGCACATGTTACAGACTTGCACATGGTTGCACATGTTACAGACTTGCACATGTACAGACTTGCACATGTTAAAGCATGTTTGTGCTTATGTCAGCTCCAGAAGAACTCTACTTTTTTACCCCTTGTGTTGTCTTCCCGTTAACCATGACCTTGTCCTTCCAGGTCAAAATTTAATTTTTGTTTTGTGTTTTTCCGATGTTTTTGTCATTTTTCTGATTTATTTCTCACTTTTTCCAGCTCTTGGCGCTATTTTTTAAAAACCTGAGCTGGTTTAATAACAGGTTTTATACTTATTCTCTGAATTCATGGTCAACAAACCTTATTTATATCAAATTATACATACGTTTTTCGTTAAAAAGGCAGAAATTATGAATTATTTTGACTAATAGATAAGATCAGAGGATGTTGAGACGGGTAGATGTCAAAGTTTGATTCCGGTTACTGTTTTTAAAAATAATTCAAATGCTATAAGCTTTCATAAAACACCAACAAAAATTCAATGAAATTATTAATTTTACCTGAAGAACATTGTATGGAATCATCCATGTTGTTTTCGGGCAATTTGGTTGAAAGAAATCCATATTTCTGATATAAAACAGTTTGAAACGGGTCCCGAGGACAACACAAGGGTTAAACAAGACACTTTAAAATGAACAGAGCCAAATGAGATTAATGTACCTTTCTGGGAATTAATCTCATGAAATGAGCTGAAATCAGATGAAATTGCAACCAGTGGCCCTCGGTGATGAGGTCACGCTGCTGTGAGAACAACAGCTTGTTTTCAGAGTCGCAACAACAATAAATAATGAAACCGCTCACTCGGTAGAATTAAACAGGAACTAAATGAGTGTAATGTGGCATAACGAGCATTCATCAGCTGAAACTAAATTTAGAATGAGATGAGAACCTAATCAGACCGTGAGATCTGAGCTGAAGAACATCTGTCCTCCTTCAGTGCCACAGCTGCCCTTTAAGAGGTTCTCAACGCAATGTCACACAGTTTTTTAGGCTACAACATTTTTTGTCACATCTGCTAGCTGCCTGTCCCCTGAACACACTGGAAAAGACATCCCCCTACAGGTTTCTCTATAGAGCCCCCCTACAGGTTTCTCTATAGAGCTCCCCTACAGGTTTCTCTATAAACTTCCCCCTACAGGTTTCTCTATAGAGCTCCCCCTGCAGGTTTCTCTATAGAGTTCCCCCTACAGGTTTCTCTATAGAGCTCCCCTACAGGTTTCTCTATAGAGGCCCCCTACAGGTTTCTCTATAGACTTGCCCCTACAGGTTTCTCTATAGAGCCCCCTACAGGTTTCTCTATAGAGTTCCCCCTACAGGTTTCTCTATAGAGCCCCCCTACAGGTTTCTATAGATCCCCCCCTACTATAGAGCCCCCTCTACAGGTTTTCTATAGAGCCCCCCCTACAGGTTTCTCTATAGAGCCCCCCTTACAAGTTTATCTATAGAGCTCCCCCTACAGGTTTCTCTATAGAGCTCCCCCTACAGGTTTCTCCCTACAGGTTTCTCTATAGATCCCCCCCTACAGGTTTCTCTATAGAGCCCCCTCTACAGGTTTCTCTATAGAGCCCCCCAGGTTTACTATAGGTACAAGTTTTATAGAGCCCCCTACAGGTTTCTCTATAGAGCCCCCCCTACAGTTTTCTATAGAGCCCCCTACAGGTTTCTCTATAGACTTCCCCCTACAGGTTTCTCTATAGAGGCCCCCTACAGGTTTCTCTATAGAGTTCCCCCTACAGGTTTCTCTATAGAGCCCCCCTACAGGTTTCTCTATAGATCCCCCCCTACAGGTTTCTCTATAGGCCCCCCTACAGGTTTCTCTATAGAGCCCCCCTACAAGTTTATCTATAGAGCTCCCCTACAGGTTTCTCTATAGAGCAGATACAAGTTTTCTCTATAGAGGTCCCCTACATATGATACTGTTTCTATAGAGGCCCCCTACAGGTTTGTCAATAGACTGTATCTATAGAGCCCCCCTACTCAATTACATATAGAGGCCCCCCTTAGTGGTCTCTATAGAGCCCCCCCTACAAGTTTCTCTATAGAGCTCCCCTACAGGTTTGTATCTGAAGTTTCTCTATAGAGACAGGTTTGTCAATAAGGCCCCCTGTACATCTGAAGGCCCCCCTAGGTTATATAGAGCCCCCCTTAGTTTCTCTATAGGTCCCCCCTAATAGGCCCCCTGTATAGAGCCCCCCTACAGGTTTGTCAATAGAAGTCTCTATAGAGCCCCCTACAGGTTTATATAGAGGCCCCCTTACAGGTTTGTCAATAGAGGCCCCCTACAGGTATAGAGGCCCCTACAGAAGTCTCTTTTATATAGGGACCTTAGTGGTATATAAATACTGTATCTGAAGTCTCTTTTATATAGACCTTAGTGGTCCCCTAATACTGTATCTGAAGTCTCTTTTATATAGACCTTAGTGGTCCCCTAATACTGTATCTGAAGTCTCTTTTATATAGACCTTAGTGGTCCCCTAATACTGTATCTGAAGTCTCTTTTATATAGACCTTAGTGGTCCCCTAATACTGTATCTGAAGTCTCTTTATATAGACCTTAGTGGTCCCCTAATACTGTATCTGAAGTCTCTTTTATATAGACCTTAGTGGTCCCCTAATACTGTATCTGAAGTCTCTTTTATATAGACCTTAGTGGTCCCCTAATACTGTATCTGAAGTCTCTTTTATATAGACCTTAGTGGTCCCTAATACTGTATCTGAAGTCTCTTTATATAGACCTTAGTGGTCCCCTAATACTGTATCTGAAGTCTCTTTTATATAGACCTTAGTGGTCCCTAATACTGTATCTGAAGTCTCTTTATGGGACCTTAGTGGTCCCTAATACTGTATCTGAAGGACTTTATATAGACCTTAGTGGTCCCTAATACTGTATCTGAAGTATCTTTAAATAGGGGGGTGGTCCCTAATACTGTATCTGAAGTTTCTTTTATATAGACCTTAGTGGTCCCCTAATACTGTATCTGAAGTCTCTTTATATAGACCTTAGTGGAAAATACTTTATCTGAAGTTCATCTTTTATATAGACCTTAGTGGTGTGTATGTATCTGAATTCTTTTTATATAGACCTTAGTGGTAATACTGTATCTGAAGTTTCTTTATATAGACCTTAGTGGTCCACTAATACTGTATCTGAAGTCTCTTTATATATGACCTTAGTGGTCCCCTAATACTGTATCTGAAGTCTCTTTTTATATAGACCTTAGTGGTCCCTAATACTGTATCTGAAGTCTCCTTTATATAGACCTTAGTGGTCCCTAATACTGTATCTGAAGTCTTTATATCCAAACCTTAGTGGTCCCTAATACTGTATCTGAAGTCTCTTAAGTCTTTCTTAAAGAAAGGAAAGTGAGTGCTCGGTGTCGGCGTGTGTGGGGTTATCGATCCCTGCTGGACTCTGTAAACCAGAGGGGGGGACAGAAAGACGGGGGTGGGGGGGGGGGGGGTGCAGGGTGAGACCGACCTTCTGCATGAGTCTGGTCACAACACATCTGGAAACTCTTTCAGGTGGAAAGTTCATCTTTATGTGTGTGTGTGTGTGTACATGCAATTTTTGTGTGTGTCTGTGGGTGTATTGTTTCTGTATGTGTGTGTTACTGGGTGTGTGTGTGTGTGTGTGTATTGAGCCTTGAAAGAAAGTGTTTTTTTTCCAAAAAAGTCCAAATTCTCTCCGCTTCTTGCCCTAAGTTCTGGTCTCTTTAATAATTCACTGGCCTAATGCATTCTGGGAAGATGAAGTAGCTGGACAAAGGAGAACAGTGCAGTCTGAAAGGAGGGGGTCTGGTAGGACCAGGCTAATGCACCAGAGATCTGGTAGGACCGGACTAATGGACCAGAGTCTGGTAGGACCGGGTTAATGGACCAGAGTCTGGTAGGACCAGGCTAATGGACCAGAGTCTGGTAGGACCGGGTTAATGGACCAGAGTCCGGTAGGACTAGGCTAATGGACCAGTGTCTGGTAAGACCGGACTGATGAACCAGAGTCTGGTAGGACCGGACTGATGAACCAGAGTCTGGTAGGACCGGGCTAATGGACCAGTGTCTGGTAGGACCGGGCTAATGCACCAGAGTCTAGTAGGACCGGGCTAATGTACCAGAGTCCGGTAGGGCCCGGCTAACGTAGCAGAGTCCGGCAGGACCAGGCTAATGTCCCAGAGTCCGGCAGGACCGGCTAATGTCCCAGAGTCCGGCAGGACCAGGCTAATGTCCCAGAGTCCGGCAGGACCAGGCTAATGTCCCAGAGTCCGGCAGGACCAGGCTAATGTCCCAGAGTCCGGCAGGACCAGGCTAATGTCCCAGAGTCCGGCAGGACCAGGCTAATGGACCAGAGTCCGGTAGGACCAGAGTCTGGTAGAACCAGACTAATATCTTCCTGGATTAAAGCAGAAAGTTGAATATTTCATCTCTAGAATCGCTGTTTCTTCATCACCTTAAATGATTTCTGTGCAGGTTTGCAGATGACTAATCGCCAACCACAGAATACACAAGATACATGCAGTATTTCTCATTTTAATATATATTTAAATGAGCCCAAGGGGGTGGGGGGTGGTTAGAGAAACACATCCATCACTGAAGTAGGTACAAAAACAAAGAAGAGTGTGAGCTCACCAAAACAATGTGTCCTCTTTGTGCTTCTCTTCAATCATATTTTCATTTTTCCCCAAAATAGTGAAGTCTAAAAATCAAAATAAGACTGCGATGTTGTGTTCTTCACCTTGAAAAGAAGAAAGAAAGAAAGAAAGAAGACGAATGTGAAAAGGTTAGCAATGAATTTGGAGATGTTGAACTCGTGATTGCAACAAAAAAAACACACAAAGAGAAGGAAGCATGGTGATGAATTTGGGAGAGAGACTGAGTTGTGGACGTCTCCGCTGCTTTGTTGAAAAATGACTGTTATGAAAAGTAAAAAATACCAAAAAAGCCATTTTTGAGTTATTTTAATGCTTTTTTTTGAGCTTCTGGGTGTTTTGATTCAGACAAATTACAATGAGGACAACATGGGGACAACATGAGGGCAATATGAAGACAACACAGGGAAACATGAGGACAACACGGGGGCAACATGAAGACAACATGAGGACAACATGAAGACAACATGAGGACAACATGTGGACAACATGACGACAACATGGGGACAACATGAGGACAACATGAGGGCAACATGAGGACAACATGAGGACAACATGAAGACAACATGAGGACAACATGAAGACAACATGGGGACAACATGAGGACAACGTGATGGCAACATGAGGACAACATGGGGACAACATGAGGAACACATGGGGACAACATGGGGACAACATGAGGACAACATGATGGCAACATGAGGACAACATGAGGAAAACATTAGGACAACTTGAAGACAACATGGGGACAACATGAGGAACACATGGGGACAACATGAGGACAACATGAGGACAACATGGGGACATCATGAAGACAACATGATGACAACATGAGGACAACATGAAGACAACATGGGGACAACAGGAGGACAACTTGAAAACAACATGGGGACAACATGAGGACAACATGAGGGCAACATGAGGAAAACATTTGGACATGAAGACAACATGGGGACAACATGGGGACAACATGGGGACAACATGAGGACAACATGGGGACAACATGAGGACAACATGAAGACAACATGGGGACAACATGAGGACAACATGGGAAGACATGGGGAAAACATGAGGACAACATGAGGTCAACATGAAGACAACATGAAGACAACATGGGGACAACATGATGAGGACAACATGGGGACAACATGAGGACAACATGAAGACAACATGGGGACAACATGAAGACAACATGGGGACAACATGGGACAACATGGGGACAACATGAGGACAACATGAAGACAACATGGGGACAACATGAAGACAACATGGGGACAACATGAGGACAACATGAAGATAACATGGGGACAAGATGAGGACAACATGATGGCAACATGAGGACAAAATGAGGACAACATGAAGACAACATGAGGGTCCTGCCAGCCCAAGGAGAGTGAGGAACTAGTACTCTGTATACAAGTGGAAATGTGGGCGTGCTAGAGGAAAGTTGAGAGGGTGGACAGAATAATTTAAGAGCCATTTCTGCCTTTTAATATAACACCGTGACTATTAGCATCTAAAGAAATAAAGTTAAAGCTTGTTCACACACTCGCAGGTCATGATGCTATAAATATATAATATATAATCGGCCTGTAAATCAGCTCGCTGACAGAGGCGGACCTGCAGGGACGTTAGGGAACATGTTAATGGAACTTGGGGAGCTGTTTGGTCTATTTGTGTCCTGAGCTGCGTCAGGTATCCACACTGGCAGACAGGTTCTGTTCAGATTAACACGGGGTAATGATTTCCATTTTAGTGATGAGTTGGATAAGACTTTAGACTATGTTAACCCAAAATGATTGTCTTGATACTGTCATGCATTAGACCTTTTTTCTGTCCTGGACTCGGTCTTGACTCGGACTCAAACCTTTTTGGACTCGGTCTTGTCTTGGACTCAAACTTCTTTGGACTCGGTCTTGTCTTGGACTCTAACCTCTTTTTGGACTCGGTCTTTACTTGGACTCAAACGCCTTTGGACTCAATCTTGTCTTGGACTCGAACCTCTTTGGACTCGGTCTCGTCTTGGACTCGAACCTCTTTGGGCTCGGTCTTGTCTTGGACTAAAACTTCTTTGGACTCGGTCTTGTCTTGGACTTGAACCTCTTTGGACTCGGTCTTGTCTTGGACTCGAACCTCTTTCGACTCGGTCTTGTCTTGGACTGTCTTGGACTCAAACCTTTTTGGACTCAAACCTCTGACTCGGGGTCTTGTCTTGGACTCGAACCTTTTTGGACTCGGTCTTGTCTTGGACTCGAACCTTTTTGGACTCTGTCTTGTCTTGGACTCAAACCTCTTTGGACTCTGTCTTGTCTTGGACTCTAACCTTTTTGGACTCGGTCTTGTCTTGGACTCGACTAGTCCTGGTCTTGGACTCAAACCTTTTTGGACTCGGTCTTGTCTTGGACTCTAACCTCTTTGGACTCAGTCTTGTCTTGGACTCAAACCTCTTTGGACTCGGTCTTGTCTTGGACTCAAACCTCTTTGGACTCAGTCTTGTCTTGGACTCTAACCTCTTTGGACTCTGTCGTGTCTTGGACTCGACTAGTCCTTGTCTTGGACTCAAACCTTTTTGGACTTGGTCTTGTCTTGGACTCAAACTTCTTTGGACTCGGTCTTGTCTTGGACTCGAACCTGTAAGGACTCGGTCTTGTCCCTGACACACTAACACAATTTCAGAGTTGCACTTTAATGTGTCGGGTCAGTTCTTAACATTAACGTAACAAATATCCCAAATTAGATCTTGAGTCTCTGATGTCAGCGTGTTAAATGTGAATATCTTCTAGTTTCTTCTCTCCTCTGCGACAGTAATCTGAATATCTTTGAGTTTGGGGGGCAAAACAAGACATTTGAGGACGTCATCTTTTTAGAAAACTACATTATTCACCATTTTGGAGACCAAAAACCCAAATGCATTGACCCAGAAAATCGTTAGTTGCAGCCCTAATTGACTCTGATATGTCTTTTCCACCAAGGCTAACCAGGTGCTGGTTCTGGTGCTGGTTCTATTCGCCAGTTATCTAAGAACCAGCTCGATTTTCCACAGCCTGAGAGCCGGAGCAGGGCTACGTCACAACGTCACTGCAAGTACCTCCGTTGTCATAGCAACGCGTCGTGACAATCAACAATAATGGAGGACTACATCCCGATACTTTTGGTCCTGGCTTTAAAAATTCCCACTGGAATTCAAAGACGGGCCTTGACAGCTATTTGTGACCGATGTGGACCGAGGACACGTCCAAGAAGAAAGGGAATCATCTCGCATGATTTAACGTTTATTATTATCTTTTGCTGGGTTGCCATGGCAACATCAGTAGCGTCAAGCAAAACACCGTTAGGGTGAACAGACGTCCCGGTTTGACCGGGGCGGTCCCAATTTCCCTGACAAAAAGCCTACCGGGACCTGCTCCCAGCACCTGACGTAACCGGTTCTGATCTCTAGACCAGCGCTGAGTTGGTGCTGAGTTGGAACCCGTTTTCTTGTCCCAGAACCAGGTTTATTTGTGTAGAAAAGCAAAGAACTGGTTCAATATTTGGCACTGACTCCGAACCAGCACCAGAACTGCCTCGGTGGAAAAGACATATGAGCGGCGACACCCGGCCCTAATGTTGGATAATAACAAAAAGCCTTAGTCGAGTGTAAAGTCCTGAAACACAAAGATACTTCATTACATTTAAGTGGTCTTACATAAAGGGGAACACAAACACCCGGAGCCACAGCTTCTTATCCGCGTCATTTAATCACAAACACCCACTCTTTGATTAACACCTGTTTTCCCCGTCTGTAATGAGAAAATGTGCGCTGTAAATAAGCAATGACTGGCCAGCGCTAACTCGATATAGCCAGGGGACGTCATTAATCTCCATCAACTCATGTTCCCGGCCTCAGTTACTGTGCAGCCTTATAGGGCCACACGGGAAGACCTAAATCCCAAACTGGGCCAGACATGTTGGGTTTATTGACATGCATTTAGAGTCCATTTTAAGATCTTATTGGTTGTTTTTAAATCTCTTCACCCTCGTGTTGTCTTCCCGTCAACCATGTAAAATATCAGAAAAAAGACATTTCTGACATTTTTGTCACTTTTTCACTGTTGTGGGTGCTTTTTTTGATGTTTTTTCCAAAGTTGTTTGATATTTCTAATGTTGACATTTTCAGCTTATTTTTGTGATGAAATAAAAATTAAAATGGGTCAAATTTGACCCGAGGACAACATGAAGGTTAATGGGCTGGCACCATCATATTTATCTGATATGCTCATTTTGCACACTCTAGCCAGAGCACTCAGGTCCAATGACCAGTTGCTTTTTGACTGTCCCAGATCCAGTCTGAAAACCAGATCCAGACTGAGACCCAGATCCAGACTGAAAACCAGAGGGGACCGTAGCTAAGATCTTATTGTTTGTTTTTAAATCTCTTAATGGGCTGGCACCATCATATTTACCTGATATGCTCATTTTGCACCCTCCAGCCAGAACACTCAGGTCCAATGACCAGTTGCTTTTAGACGGTCCCAGATCCAGATTGAATACCAGATCCAGATTGAAAACCAGAGGGGACCGTAGCTAAGATCTTATTGTTTGTTTTTAAATCTCTTAATGGGCTGGCACCATCATATTTACCTGATATGCTCATTTTGCACCCTCCAGCCAGAGCACTCAGGTCCAATGACCAGTTGCTTTTAGACGGTCCCAGATCCAGATTGAATACCAGATCCAGATTGAAAACCAGAGGGGACCGTAGCTAAGATCTTATTGTTTGTTTTTAAATCTCTTAATGGGCTGGCACCATCATATTTACCTGATATGCTCATTTTGCACACTCTAGCCAGAGCACTCAGGTCCAATGACCAGTTGCTTTTTGACTGTCCGAGATCCAGTCTGAAAACCAGATCCAGACTGAGACCCAGATTGAAAACCAGAGGGGACCGTAGCTAAGATCTTATTGTTTGTTTTTAAATCTCTTAATGGGCTGGCACCATCATATTTACCTGATATGCTCATTTTGCACCCTCCAGCCAGAACACTCAGGTCCAATGACCAGTTGCTTTTTAGACGGTCCCAGATCCAGATTGAAAACAGATCCAGATCCAGATTGAAAACCAGAGGGGACCGTAGCTAAGATCTTATTGTTTGTTTTTAAATCTCTTAATGGGCTGGCACCATCATATTTACCTGATATGCTCATTTTGCACCCTCCAGCCAGAACACTCAGGTCCAATGACCAGTTGGTTTTAGACTGTCCCAGATCCAGATTAAAACCAGTTCCAGACTGAGACCCAGATCCAGACTGAGACCCAGATGGGGCCGAGCTTTCTCAGTAGCAGGTCCTAATCTCTGGATCTCTCTTCCTCTCATTAACATTAGAGCAGCTTTCTCTATTCGGAGCTTTAAATCACTTCTAAAAACTCATCTTTTTGCCCTGGCTGTTAACAGAAGCTGAGCTGTGACATTTTATTGTTGTTATTGTTTTGAGTAAAGTTTTTTATCTGTTTTATTGTTTTTTTGGCATATTCTGTTTTAGAAGTTTTTTTCTGGTTATTTATTATGCTTTTATCTTATGTTGTTATCTATATTTGTACAGCACTTTGGGGCTTCATTCCCCCTACAGGTTGTCTCTTTGGAACTACAACTCCCACTACCCGCCGCTTCATTCCCCCTACAGGTTGTCTCTTTGGAACTACAACTCCCACTACCCGCTTCATTCCCCCCAGGTTGTCTCTTTGGAACTCATTCCCCCTACAGGTTGTCTCTTTGGAACTACAACTCCCACTACCCCCGCCGCATTCCCCTACAGGTTGTTCTTTGGAATTCCCACTACCCCATTACAGGTTGTCTCTTTGGAACTACAACTCCCACTACCCGCCGCTTCATTCCCCCTACAGGTTGTCTCTTTGGAACTACAACTCCCACTACCCGCCGCTTCATTCCCCTACAGGTTGTCTCTTTGGAACTACAACTCCCACTACCCGCCGCTTCATTCCCCCTACAGGTTGTCTCTTTGGAACTACAACTCCCACTACCCAGGTTGTCTCTTTCATTCACCCTATAGGTTGTCTCTTTGGAACTACAACTCCCACTACCCGCCGCTTCATTCCCCCTACAGGTTGTCTCATTGGAACTACAACTCCCACTACCCGCCGCTTCATTCCCCCTACAGGTTGTCTCTTTGGAACTACAACTCCCACTACCCGCCGCTTCATTCCCCCTACAGGTTGTCTCTTTGGAACTACAACTCCCACTACCAGGTTGTCTCTTTGGAACTACAACTCCCACTTCATTCCCCTACAGGTTGTCTCTTTGGAACTACAACTCCCACTACCCGCCGCTTCATTCCCCCTACAGGTTTGTCTCTTTTGGAACTACAACTCCCACTACCCGCCGCTTCATTCCCCCTACAGGTTGTCTCTTTGGAACTACAACTCACGCTAAAAGTTACATAGTGTTGCTTTAAAGACACAGTTTGCTAAAAAGTTCAACTACAATCATTAGATGGAAATAATGGTGTTGTAAGTACATGGTGGGGGCCAAGAGAAGATCAGAAGATGAATTAACTGTCTGACATTACTACAGTCATCCAGCGAGGGGACGAGAAAGAGAGAGAGAGAGAGAGAGAGAGAGAGAGAGAGAGAGAGAGAGAACCCCGGAGCTGTCTTCACATTTTCACATTTCGGGAGACTTTGAAGACGAGACTGCTTGGAAATGGCTTTGATGCAAAGCTCTGTGGATTTATGTCAAATTGGGCCTCGATGACGAGGTTCCTCGCAGGCGTCCATCTTAGAGAGGGCCAGCTCTCACACACACACACACACACACACACACACACACACACACACACACTGAGCGATTTATTTCATCCGAAGGTCTAATGAGCAAATTGTGGTTTATCCTCCTCCGAAGCACCGTTTAGTCTGAAAAGAAAAGCCTCGGAGGAGAGGAGGAGCTGGGCCAAACGCGCTGGAAGGAGATAAAAGCAGGGCTCGCTAAGGTCATATGACACACACACACACACACACACACACACACACACACACACACACACACACACACACACACACACACACACACTGTATGTCCTATTGGCTCAGCTGTAGGGAAGCGTAAATGGTCTCAGCTCCCACAGGGGAAAAATACTTCAGTCCTTAACTACAGATAGGGGGGAGAGAGAGAGAGAGAGAGAGAGAGAGAGAGAGAGAGAGAGAGAGAGAGAGAGAGAGAGAGAGACAGGTTGGTTTCTATGATTTGCCAGAAGAGGAAGCATCCTGTTTGGGTTCAAACAGTCAAGCAGCCAGCTGAAATGCCAAAAGCCTGAGAGCCAAATGACAGAAGTGTCCCTTCTTTCAACTCCATCTTATCTCATTGGAAAGGTGGTTTCATCAACAAAACATGTTAAAGCATACAAGTCACGTCGGTTCGATTTGTATAAGCCAATAGAAGTGTAGTCTAAAATATCTTCTGGGATGAATAAAGTATCTATCTATCTATCTATCTATCTATCTGGGAACAAGATGAAGCTGTGAGTTCATGTTATATTTGTCTGGTTCTTCTCCCGATCACACTGATTTCTAATTATAGTGTCTGAGATGATAACTGACAACTTGTGGCGCCTTTGAGAAGTAATAAGGAGGACCTATTGGGGAGGGGGAAGGGGGATATTAGCCCCCCAAAAAGGGGTATTATTAGGGAAGGGGTGACTATCCCCATTTATTAGGGAAGGGTGACAAATGTGATGGAATAAAAACAAGGATATATATGAGTGATGAGTAACTGATTACAGCAGCAGGTCCTGACCCAGCCAAGGATCTAAAAACAGCGGCTAGCCAATCCTCCGCATGAAGACTGGCAGAGTCCGTCATCAGGACATTAGACCCTGGGTACAAAGAAAGGCCAGAACTAGCACTACCGTAGCTGCCTTAGCTTAAAATATCGCTGCATGCTCCAATTAGCCCCCCGTTCAGAACAACTATGTCAGAGAGAATGAGCTTAGGCGCCAAGTTGGGACTTGGCGTGTCCTGCAAACCACGTGTCCCGGGACAAAAATAAAACCAAGACAAAGGTCAGATAACACAGAGTGCAGGCTCTGCCAGGGGTGTGAACAGCTGGGGTAATTTACAGTGATATCCTGGCAGCAGCTTCACCAGTAAACTGTTTATTTATTGTAAGCATGCTGTATTTTAAATCTCCGGCGCACTGCGATTTAACAGTAAAAACCTGTGATCTGCAACATTCTGCAGATAGTACTGTAAGATTATTATTTTCTCCCAAACTTAATGTTTGATCTTGTATAATATTAAAACAGTAAGATACCGGGAGATTTTAGCTGTAAATTTTCATCAAAGGTTTACAGCGTAAATACCAGCTGGACTATGGAGCTTTTATGGAGCTGTCATAGTAGGAAAAGTGCTAAAACGCTCAATTCCATCAAGTGTCCCAGTGAGCTATGTCAGTGAGTCCGCATGCACAACACCAGGCCTCTCCTAAGTGGAATGCAGCCATCTTTAATGGTTTTGAACACCACTGGGCTTTTCCTACTATGACATGTTAACATGTCTGCCGTGAAAAAGGTCTATTGTCCCATTAACTTCCATTGTAATTTCTAGTTTCTGCAGCCGACTGCAGCGAAACAGGAGACGTGTCTTACGTCCTGAAACCAGCCTCTGGAGACTCCACCAGCTGACTTCCTATTGGCTGTTGAAACAGGAGGCATCTCTTACGTCCTAAAACCAGCTTCTGGAGACTCCACCAGCTGACTTCCTATTGGCTGTAGAAACAGGAGACATCTCTTACGTCCTAAAACCAGCCTCTGGAGACTCCACCAGCTGACTTCTCTATTGGCTGTAAAAACAGGAGACGTCTCTTACGTCCTAAAACCAGCCTCTGGAGACTCCACCAGCTGACTTCTCTATTGGCTGTAAAAACAGGAGACATCTCTTACGTCCTAAAACCAGCCTCTGGAGACTCCACCAGCTGACTTCCTATTGGCTGTTGAAGAGGCGACATCTCTTACGTCCTAAAACCAGCCCCTGAAGACTCCACCAGCTGACTTCTCTATTGGCTGTAAAAACAGGAGACGTCTCTTACGTCCTAAAACCAGCCTCTGGAGACTCCACCAGCTGACTTCCTATTGGCTGTTGAAGAGGCAACATCTCTTACGTCCTAAAACCAGCCTCTGGAGACTCCACCAGCTGACTTCTCTATTGGCTGTTGAAACAGGAGACGTCTCTTACGTCCTAAAACCAGCCTCTGGAGACTCCACCAGCTGACTTCCTATTGGCTGTTGAAGAGGCAACATCTCTTACGTCCTAAAACCAGCCTCTGGAGACTCCACCAGCTGACTTCTCTATTGGCTGTTGAACAGGCAACATCTCTTACGTCCTAAAACCAGCCTCTGGAGACTCCACCAGCTGACTTCTCTATTGGCTGTTGAAACAGGAGACATCTCTTACTTCCTAAAACCAGCCTCTGGAGACCACTGAAACACTTCTCTGTGACGTTGTAAAACGGCTTCATCTCATTGCGAGTCTTTGGTCTGAACTGGGCGTTAAAGATGTGCTTACAGTTAACTCTGTCCAGGTTTTGAGTCTGATCTGAACTCCCTTAGGAGTTCATATTCATCAATCTTCAACACTGGAGCAACATCAATTTTTAATTTGAGTGATGATCCCTGTAATAGAATAGTCTCTTAGAGGCTGAGGGCTGGAAAGACTTCTGAAACCAGTGAAATCACTCTGAGCAGGAAGCTGAATCCCCTCCAGACAGCAGACTGGCCACGGTACAGCATCAGTTTATGATGTTTGATGGATCGCTAGTCACTGCCAGATGATTGTCTTTGGAGGAATCTCTCTCTCTCAACCTGCCACATCTTTAAAAGATTGACTCCCTTCATTTCTCTGGATACCATTCAACTAGTCTCACATTGGCAGACCTTCCTCTACAGTGCTGTTGTTCATTGGCATTATCTTAAACCAATCACAATCGTCTTGAGTCATGATACCATGTTATATTGATTATTTGGACAATGATACGATATTGTCTGATGTCTTAAAGGTTGTCAACAAACGATTTGGATTCAATTCTGCGGCCTGCAATCGATACAAAAAGATATCATTAACACACATTATGCGCTAAGATGGTGCCACTGCAAAATAGCCTTGTTTTGGTGGAACATGTGTTTGTTCAAAAGTAGTTTTAGTCGTCAACAGAACATTGACAGATAGTCTAGCTAGCTGTCTGGATTTCTTCTACGCCCTAGAGACCTGAGGACCAGGTAACCATAGTCCTCAGATTGGACAGATAGTCTAGCTAGCTGTCTGGTTGCAGAGATCTGAGGACCAGGCCCTAAAAACCATAGTCCTCAGATTGGACAGATAGTCTAGCTAGCTGTCTGGATTTACCCAGCAGAGACCTGAGGACCAGGTAACCATAGTCCTCAGATTGGACAGATAGTCCAGCTAGCTGTCTGGATTTCTATTGGCTGCAGAGATCTGAGGACCAGGTAACCATAGTCTTCAGATTGGACAGATAGTCTAGCTAGCTGTCTGGATTTACCCTGCAGAGATCTGAGGACCAGGTAACCATAGTCCTCAGATTGGACAGATAGTCTAGCTAGCTGTCTGGATTTACCCTGCAGAGACCTGAGGAGCAGGTAACCATAGTCCTCAGATTGGACAGATAGTCTAGCTAGCTGTCTGGATTTACCCTGCAGAGATCTGAGGACCAGGTAACCATAGTCCTCAGAAATCAGCCGCAGGTTCGAGCGCCGACACAGAGACAGAGGAAGGGGACGGGGTCCTGGACATCTCGTGGGATTTCCAGCTGCACCGGAGCCACTCTGGAAATGAACGTCTTTGAAATACACTACCAGTCAAAGGCCAGGGCTGAAAGGTCCTGAACTTGTTGCTGTGCTGCAGCTTGACCTCCATGTGTCCTCTGATGGATTTGTCCCTGTCCGGTCTCTTTGATTAGTTTGCATGTAACTCATGGCTTTCAGTTCAGTATTTGCTGGATCCTTGGTTTCGTTATGTCGAGACCGGTTTTGTCTTGCCTGACCTTAACTTAAAGAGTAATCTTCAAATCCAATGTCACCAAGCATTATATACATATATGATATAGAGAGACATCTAGCTATCCATTGCATCATACTCTAGAGGTACACTCCTTGACACGGCGGCTGTGGGTTTGACTCCGACCTGAGGCCCTTTGCTGCATGTCATTCCCTCTCTCATCCCGTTTCATGTCTTAAGCTGCCCTATATTACTAAAGGCCTAAATGCCCAAAAAGTATTCTTTTTAAGTTCTGGGTTCTTCACATTGTTGGTAGTTCACGTCACCACACAGCAGCTCTCTAAGCAACCTCTTACATTTGGAATTGGAAGTTATAACTTCTCTGCAATTTTCACACGTCTGCAAATTCCTCCAGTGGGCCTGATTGGACCCTTTTGGCGGGCCGGTACTGGCCCACGACCCGCATGTTTGACACCCCTGCTAAATGGTAAAATGATACGCTTTGTGCACAACATTTTAAATAAATACTTACGGTCCCCAGAACTCTAGAGCTTTCAGACAGTTTCCACCTTTTTTGTGCATGAGGAAACATTATGTTCTCCAAACCAATAAGTAGAACAAATCAAACCTTCTTCATCTCGTCTGAACTGTCAGCAGCGTTGACATGAGAGGGGGTCGAGTGTGTGTGTGTGTGTGTGTGTGTGTGTGTGTGTGTGTGTGTGTGTGTGTATGTACATATATGTGTGTATATGTATGTGTGTGTGTGTATGGATATGTATGTATATGCATGTGTGTGTGTGTGTGAGTATATATGTATGTGTGTGTATGTATGTGTGTATGTATGTATGTGTGTGTGTGTGTGTGTGTGTGTGTGTGTGTGTGTATGTACATATATGTGTGTATATGTATGTGTGTGTGTGTATGGATATGTATGTATATGCATGTGTGTGTGTGTGTGTGAGTGTATATGTATGTGTGTGTATGTATGTGTGTATGTATGTGTGTATGTATGTATGTATGTGTGTGTGTGTGTGTGTGTGTGTGTGTGTGTGTATGTATGTGTATGTATGTATGTGTGTGTGTGTGTGTGTGTGTGTGTGTGTGTGTGTGTGTGTGTGTGTGTGTGTGTGTGTATGTGTGTATGTATGTGTGTGTGTGTGTGTGTGTGTGTGAGTGTATATGTATGTGTGTGTATGTATGTGTGTATGTATGTGTGTATGTATGTATGTGTGTGTGTGTGTGTGTGTGTGTGTGTGTGTGATGTGTGTGTGTGTGTGTGTGTGTGTGTGTGTGTGTGTGTTGACACTGTGTGCCAACCCTAAACAGGACTGAGTCAGGCTGGCCCACGATAACCGAGCTGGACCTACAGCTAAAGGAAAGTAATGATTTTGGGACACGGAGGCGAAGACAAGACAAGCGCCCGATGAGACAACGGGTTGCATCCTGGGAAACGGAGTCCGGTATCTACTGGCCGGATTTTCTTTCGGCTTTGTCACGATTGAAGCTACTCCTTCTATCCCCGCCTCGCCGCCCTCAGAAACCGGGTCAGCCCCCCCAGAAAGGAGTCTGACGGCGCTCTCTGCTGATTATAATAAGAATAGCTCACAGAGATTTGTGCATATGGTCGTAAAACATGTTCTCGCGTTGTGAATATAAGGGTTTAAAATGAAGCCTGGAGTCATTAGGGTCCATTGCCCGAGGAACATTAATTCCCTCTGCTCACTATTAAGGCAAAGTAAGCTAAATAATACATTTAATTTACATTGTGCTTTACATGGTAGGCTACTCAAAGACACTTTACAGTAAAACCAGCACATTAAAACAGATACAGCAATAAAACCAACACATAAAACAAGCTTATTAATAGCAATTAAAACACAGTGTAGCCTACACTGTGTTTAGGCTACACTGATCAGCGGGTGAAGGACATGCATCACTCTGCATCAGTAAATCTGGGATGGATACCGAGGTCTATTTAACTCTTGTATTGTCCTTCGTGTCAAGGGGACTTGTTTAGTTTAACGTGTTCGAGTGCAGGATATTATATAATATTATATTCCATTTCTGCCCTAAGTCCTACACACTGCTCCTTTAAATGATTGCTTCATTGATATAAATCAATGTAGGCACTCAACTCATCTCAGCAGTTCAATGACTAACCCTCATGTTGTCCTCATGTTGTCCCCATGTTGTCCTCATGTTGTCCTCATGTTGCCCTCATGTTGTCCTCATGTTGTCCCCATGTTGTCCTCATGTTGTCCTCATGTTGCCCTCATGTTGTCCTCATGTTGTCCCCATGTTGTCCTCATGTTGTCCTCATGTTGTCTTCATGTTGTCCCCATGTTGTCCTCATGTTGTCCCCATGTTGCCCTCATGTTGTCCTCATGTTGTCCCCATGTTGTCCTCATGTTGTCCTCATGTTGTCTTCATGTTGTCCCCATGTTGTCCTCATGTTGTCCCCATGTTGTCCTCATGTTGCCCTCATGTTGTCTTCATGTTGTCTTCGTGTTTTCCTCATGTTGCCTTCATGTTGTCTTCATGTTGTCCTCATGTTGCCCTCATGTTGTCCTCATGTTGTCCTCATGTTGTCCTCATGTTGTCTTCATGTTGTCCTCATGTTGTCCTCATGTTGTCCCCATGTTGTCTTCATGTTGTTGTCCTCATGTTGTCCTGTTTTCAGGTAAAAAAAAAAAACACCAAAATAAAGCAGCCACAACATTGAAAAAGTGACAAAAATGTCGGCAAAAGCGATAATGTCGAAAAAAGTGACCAAAACGTGTGTTTTTTTTTCATGGTTGATGGGAAGACAACACAAGGGATACCTGCGTAGCATTCATAATTCAGATGGGGATGGAAGGAAAAGTGAATGTTCTTGTTTGTGCAGCCGACAACAGTCAATTTTGGATAAAACATTGTCAAAAAAAAAAGTACAAACCAGGACCTTTAAGGAACAAGAGCTTGTCTCTGGGGGGGGTACCCTCAAAGGGACATTGTTGGACCTTGAATAAGAGGATCACATTTGGACCTTAGCTGTTTGCAGGGCTGTAGGACTCGGGTCCGGTCTTGGACTCGAGTCCGGACTCAAGTCTGGTTTTTCTATTGTCTCGGGACGCTAGTATTTGGACTCGGACTTGTCTCGGGACAGCCACTGGTCTTGCCAGATATGGCTTCTGGTCTGGACCAGACCTGGAGTCCAGGTGTCTTTATTATGTTGATAATAATATTGGAGAGAAAGTGAAACCCAAAATGATTGTCCTGATACTGTCATGCATAAGACCTTTATTCTGTCCTGGACTCGGTCTTGACTCGGACTCAAACCTCTTTGGACTCTGTCTTGACTTGGACTCGACTAGTCCTGGTCTTGGACTTGTCTTGGACTCGACTAAGGTGGTCTTGACTACAGCCCTGCCTGTCTGTACCTTCTAAGGGACAATATTATACCTTAAAGGATCAATAATGTACCTTAAAGGTACAAATTTGTCCACCTCAGAAAGTACACACTGTACAACGGAAGGTGCAGAAATGTACCTTCAAGATACATTTCTGTACTTTTAAGGGAACATTTGCTAAATTTGTACCAAAAATGGACCTGTATTGTACCTCTTTTTTTGACAGTGAAGAGGAGGAGGGGAAGGAAGGAAGGAAGGAAGGAAGGAAGGAAGGAAGGGAGGAAGGGAGGATGAGAAGAGGTGGAGGAACTGTCGATTGGAAGTTTTCCAAAGCTCGGGTGGCGATATTAAAATGCTCACACTGTCGTCTCAGACGCTAAAGTTAAGGCTAAAGGACCCGTGTCCCGCCTGAGGAGTGCTGGTCCGAGGACGGACACGGACACGGACACGGACACGGACGCACACGTGTCCACGAGGAGCGACAGACGTGTCAATCACTCAGCGCCACGTCCATGCTCCCAGAAATGCTGGTTTGCAGACTCTGGATCTGGATCCTGCTAACTATGAGTACAGTACATTCCCTCGTAGCTGCAGACATGCTAATGTGACCTATGTGAGACGGGCTCTGTCTATCGCCTGGAGCCGGTTCATTCAGCCTCAGCATTCACACACAAGGATTACGTTTTATCATGCTGTTTTAATTGGTCTATTTACATTTTTAGACTTTATTAATCCTTTTGGGATGACTCCCGCATGGACAAGGAGATTTCCAGCATTGTTTTTTAGGAAGAAGACTACAGTACAGAGAGAAAAAGAGGAAGATAAAGAACACAACGTAACATAACAGTAATATAATAACAATAAAAAATAAAAACCTTTGGCTATATTAAAAAAAAAGACATAAAAAAGACATTTAGCAAAATGTATCATTACTATTTAAGCAGTTGCACATTTTTTGTATTCTCAATTTGGATATTTTCAAATATTAGTTCTTGTATTTTATCCTATTACTATTTCATTATATTTATATTCTGTGTTGTATGAGGGATTTTGCTGCTGGAACACTAGAGATTCCCATTTTATCTATCTATCTATCTACCTATCTATCTATCTATCTATCTATCTATCTATCTATCTATCTATCTATCTATCTATCTATCTATCTACCTATCTATCTATCTATCTATCTATCTATCTATCTATCTATCTATCTATCTATCTACCTATCTATCTATCTATCTATCTATCTACCTATCTATCTATCTACCTATCTATCTATCTATCTATCTATCTACCTATCTATCTATCTATCTATCTATCTACCTATCTATCCACATACCTGCCCGAGACCATGGGGGCACCTATCTGCCTGAGACCGTGGGGGGGGGGCAAATAAACGTCCTCCCGTGTCCAGACCTGTGCAGGAGAGCATGAGAAATCAACACAGGAACACCAGACGTACACACAGGTAGAACAGGACAACAGGAACTCAGGAATCTTACACTAGGGTGACTGTGTTGTCTTCCCTTCAACATTGAAAATTGACCCTTTTATATTAATGTTTTTGACTTTATTCTTACGTTGTTGTCCCTTTTTTTCAATGTTTTGTCACCTTTTTTTTTACATTTAACACTACGTAACACTATCTTATCAACTTCAGATTCACAGTTATTTTTGGAATTTATGGTCAATAAACTTCATTTATATGAATGTTTGAGTTAGAAAAGCAGAAATTAGGAATTATTGAGACTAAAATTAAAGGAATGGATGTTGATGATAATCACAGACTGGAATATGTCAACTTTTACTCAATACTATTTCAAAAACACTTCCATTTGTTTTACAATGCTATAAAATTGAATAAGACGCCCCAAAATTAATGAAAGTAGAGATTTGTACTTGGCAAAGAGCGTTGGGTGGAATCAATCATGTTATTTTGGGGAATTATAAAGAACATTGATATAGGACAACATGGGGACAACATGAGGACAACATGAGGACAACATGAGGACAACATGGGGACAACATGAGGACAACATGAGGACAACATGAGGACAACATGGGGACAACATGAGGACAACATGAAGACAACATGGGGACAACATGAGGGCAACATGAGCACAACATGAGGACAACATGAGGACAACATGAGGACAACATGAAGACAACATTAGGACAACATGAGGACAACATGAGGGCAACATGAGGACAACATGAAGACAACATGAGGACAACATGAGGACAACATGAGGACAACATGAGGACAACATGAAGACAACATGGGGACAACATGAGGGCAACATGAGGACAACATGAGGACAACATGAGGACAACATGAAGACAACATGAGGACAACATGAGGACAACATGAGGACAACATGAAGACAACATTAGGACAACATGAGGACAACATGAGGGCAACATGAGGACAACATGAAGACAACATGAGGACAACATGAGGACAACATGAGGACAACATGAAGACAACATTAGGACAACATGAGGACAACATGAGGGCAACATGAGGACAACATGAAGACAACATGAGGACAACATGGGGACAACATGGGGACAACATGAGGACAACATGGGGACAACATGGGGACAACATGAAGACAACATGAGGACAACATGAGGACAACATGGGGACAACATGAGGACAACATGAGGACAACATGGGGACAACATGAAGACAACATGGGGACAACATGAGGACAACATTGAAGACAACATGAGGACAACATGAGGACAACATGGGGACAACATGGGGACAACATGAGGACAACATGAGGACAACATGAAGACAACATGAGGACAACATGAGGACAACATGAAGACAACATGAGGACAACATGAGGACAACATGAAGACAACATTAGGACAACATGAGGACAACATGAGGGCAACATGAGGACAACATGAAGACAACATGAAGGCAACATGAGGACAACATGAAGACAACATAGGGACAACATGGGGACAACATGAGGACAACATGGGGACAACATGAGGACAACATGAAGACAACATGAGGACAACATGGGGACAACATGGGGACAACATGAGGACAACATGGGGACAACATGAAGACAACATGAGGACAACATGGGGACAACATGAGGACAACATGAGGACAACATGAGGACAACATGAGGGCAACATGAGGACAACATGGGGACAACACGAAGACAACATGAGGACAACATGAGGACAACATGAGGACAACATGAGGACAACATGGGGACAAAATGAGGGCAACATGAGGACAACATGGGGACAACATGAAGACAACATGAGGACAACATGAGGATAACATGAGGACAACATGGGGACAACATGAGGACAACATGAGGGCAACATGAGGACAACATGAAGACAACATTATGACAACATGAGGACAACATGAGGGCAACATGAGGACAACATGAAGACAACATTAGGACAACATTAGGACAACATGAGGACAACATGGGGACAACATGAGGACAACATGAGGACAACATGAAGACAATATGAGGACAACATGGGGACAAAATGAGGACAACATGAGGGCAACATGGGGACAACATGAGGACAACATGAAGACAACATGAAGACAACATGGGGACAACATGAGGACAACATGAGGACAACATGAAGACAACATGAGGACAACATGAGGACAACATGAGGACAACATTAGGACAACATGAGGGCAACATGAGGACAACATGAGGGCAACATGAGGACAACATGGGGACAACATGAGGGCAATATGAGGACAACATGAGGACAACATGAGGACAACATGAGGACAACATGAAGACAACATGAGGGCAACATGGGGACAACATGAGGACAACATGAGGACAACATGGGGACAACATGAAGACAACATGGGGACAACATGGGGGCAACATGAGGACAACATGAGGACAACATGAGGACAACATGGGGACAACATGAGGGACAACATGAGGACAACATGAGGACAACATGAAGACAACATGAGGACAACATGGGGGCAACATGAGGACAACATGAGGACAACATGAAGACAACATGAGGACAACATGAGGACAACATGAGGACAACATGAAGACAACATTAGGACAACATGAGGACAACATGAGGACAACATGAGGACAACATGGGGACAACATGAAGACAACATGGGGACAACATGAGGGCAACATGAGGACAACATGAGGACAACATGAGGACAACATGGGGACAACATGAGGACAACATGAGGACAACATGAGGACAACATGAAGACAACATGAGGACAACATGGGGCAACATGAGGACAACATGAGGACAACATGAAGACAACATGAGGACAACATGAGGACAACATGAGGACAACATGAAGACAACATTAGGACAACATGAGGACAACATGAGGGCAACATGAGGGCAACATGAAGACAACATGAGGACAACATGAGGACAACATGAGGACAACATGAGGACAACATGAAGACAACATGAGGACAACATGAGGGCAACATGTGTATCTATGTGTGTGTGTGTGTGTGTAACGCCTGCAGCCACTGCCACCAACAGGTGTGTTTGTTGATGTTTATTTGTGCAGCTTTCTGTGTGGGGGGCTTTAAAGACGGGGGGGGGGTATTGGGGGGGCATTGTAAGACCTTCCCATCATGCCGAGCGTTCCCCTAACACTTCTTTTGTTAATAATATAACAAGTCACCGCTGGGGTCGGGTGCGCAGCCACATGGGTGGAGGCGAAGGTCAGGGACCTCGACGGACCAGACCCGGGCGGCAGAGGCTGGCTCTGGGGACGTGGAACGTCACCTCTCTGTGGGGAAGGAGCCGGAACTTGTGCGGGAGGTGGAGCGCTACCAGTTAGATCTGGTGGGGCTTAGTTCTACGCACAGTCTCGGTTCTGGAACCGCACTCCTGGATAGGGGTTGGACTCTGTCGTACTCTCGGAGTTGCCCAGGGTGTGAGGCGCCGGGCGGGTGTGGGGATACTCACAAGCCCCCCGGCTGAGCGCCGCTGCGTTGGAGTTTACCCGGTGGGAGAGGGTCGCCTCCCTACGCCTGCGGGTGATGGGGGAAAACTCTGACTGTTGTTTGTGCATATGCACCAAACAGGAGTTCGGGAGTATTCGGCCTTCTTGGAGACCTTGAATGGAGTCCTGTATGGGGCTCCAGTAGGGGACTCCATAGTTCTGCTGGGGGACTTCAACGCACACGTGGGCAATGATGGAGATACTTGAGAGGCGTGATTGGGAGGAACGGCCTCCCTGATCTGAACCAGAGTGGTTGTTTGTTGTTGGACTTCTGTGCTAGTCATGGATTGTCCATAACAAACACCATGTTCGAACATAGGGATGCTCATAAGTGTACGTGGTACCAGCACCCTAGGCCAAAGGTCAATGATCGATTTTATAATCGTTTCATCTGATCTGAGGCC
>CM049371.1:38657519-38672519 GCA_026937815.1 Etheostoma perlongum
TGTGTAGAGAGAGAGTGGGAAATCTATAAATGTGAAGGGGGAATGAAGCCATGTGGTGTGACAGGATACTATAATTATTTTGAGAAAAGAGGCTGTCCTGCCCCAAAAAGACGCTCTCATAAGTGATTGTTGAAGCAGAAATTACGACCTACATCCACATTTGTAATAATGACGCCCCCTAGTGGCTGTAGTAGTTAGAATGAGAGCAAGGCAGGAATTAAGTTGAGGAAGTATAAGAGCCAACGGGGTCAGCCCCTCCTCCCATGGTGCCATTTTAATGCTACGAAGCCATCACCTGCAGTTAGCATCCCATTGACTCCCATTCATTTTGGCGTCACTTTGATTGTAAGCTGTAATTAGCCTGTGTCTATGTTAACGTTAACTAGCATGTTAGTTAGCAGTAATTAGCCTGACTTAAGGAGTCCCCCCCTGCTGGAGATCAGATATAATGCAGCTTTAAGGAGTCCCCCCCTGCTGGAGATCAGATATAATGCAGCTTTAAGGAGTCCCCCCCCTGCAGGAGGATCAGATATAATGCAGCTTTAAGGAGAGTCCCCCTGCAGGAGATCAGATATAATGCAGCTTTAAGGAGTCTCCCCCTGCTGGAGATCAGATATAATGCAGCTTTAAGGAGTCCCCCCCTGCTGGAGATCAGATATAATGCAGCTTTAAGGAGTCCCCCCTGCTGGAGATCAGATATAATGCAGGACAAAGGAGTCCCCCCTGCTGGAGATCAGATATAATGCAGCTTTAAGGAGTCTCCCCCTGCTGGAGATCAGATATAATGCAGCTTTAAAGGGCCCCCCTGCAGGAGGTCAGATATAATGCAGCTTTAAGGAGTCTCGCCCTGCAGGAGATCAGATATAATGCAGCTTTAAGGAGTCCCCCCCCTGCAGGTGATCAGATATAATGCAGCTTTAAGGAGTCTCCCCCTGCAGGAGATCAGATATAATGCAGCTTTAAGGAGTCTCCCCCTGCAGGAGATCAGATATAATGCAGCTTTAAGGAGTCTCCCCCTGCAGGAGATCAGATATAATGCAGCTTTAAGGAGTCCCCCCCCTGCTGGAGATCAGATATAATGCAGCTTTAAGGCACTTCCACATTTGTAGTACTTTGTTGAACCGGATGCTCTGTCCATTAAAATCAACAGTATAGACTTATGTCTTACTGTCAGGCTGAGTAGCTGGTTCCATATTACAGTTTTGTGCTATGCATGATATTCTGTTATCTATTTTGCCATCAATACCGCTGACGTCATCTTGCTTTTATTAAATCAGTAAGCTATATTTTTACGTTTAAAGGGCCCATATTCTGCTCATGTTCAGGTTCATAATTGTATTTTAAGGTTGTAGATTAGGTTTCCATGGTTTCCTTTTCTAAAAACACCATATTTTTGTTGTACTGCACATTGCTGCAGGTCCTGTTTCCACCCTGTGTGTTTAGGTCTCTGTTTTATCTCCAGAGTGAGACCTAATGTTTGAGTTAGAAAAGCAGAAATTAGGAATTATTGAGACTAAAATTAAAGGAATGGATGTTGATGATAATCACAGACTGGAATATGTCAACTTTTACTCAATACTATTTCAAAAACACTTCCATTTGTTTTACAATGCTATAAAATTGAATAAAGACCTCCCCCAAAATTAATGAAAGTAGAGATTTGTACTTGGCAAAGGCGTTGGGTGGAATCAATCATGTTATTTTGGGGAATTAAAAAGAACACTGATATAGGACAACATGGGGACAACATGAGGACAACATGAAGACAACATGAGGACAACATGAGGGCAACATGAGGGCAACATGAGGACAACATGAAGACATCATGAGGACAACATGAAGACAACATGAGGGCAACATGAGGACAACATGAGGGCAACATGAGGACAACATGAGGGCAACATGAAGACATCATGAGGACAACATGAGGACAACATGAGGACAACATGAGGACAACATGAGGGCAAAATGAGGACAACATGAGGACAACATGAGGACAACATGAGGGCAAAATGAGGACAACATGAAGACATCATGAGGGACAACATGAGGACAACATGAAGGCAACATGATGGCAACATGAAGACAACATGAGGGCAACATGAGGACAACATGAGGACAACATGAGGACAACATGAGGGCAAAATGAGGACAACATGAAGACATCATGAGGACAACATGAAGGCAACATGATGGCAACATGAGGGCAACATGAGGACAATATGAAGACAACATGAGGGCAACATGAGGGCAACATGAGGACAACATGAGGGCAACATGAGGACAACATGAGGGCAACATGAAGACAACATGAAGACATCATGAGGACAATATGAAGACAACATGAGGGCAACATGAGGGCAACATGAGGACAACATGAGGGCAACATGAAGACAACATGAGGGCAACATGAAGACAACATGAAGACAACATGAAGACATCATGAGGGCAACATGAAGACATTATGAGGACAACATGAGGGCAACATGAGGGCAACATGAGGGCAACATGAGGGCAACATGAGGGCAACATGAGGGCAACATGACAGTTTGAACCGAGAACAACATGGCAGCTTGTCATAATCACCACAGTTCTTCACATTATGGGTTTTTCATCTTAAAGTCAGCGCCATTCAGCTGTAAAAAGAAACCTCTCCGCTTCACTCCGTTTCCCATGGAGCACCAGGAGGCCCCTCCGTCGCTGCACTGCGTTTCCCATGGAGCACCAGGAGGCTGAGTGTGACCCTTTAATAACAGGCTTCACCTCCTAAAGCTGCTTCATTACAGACAGACGAGCCCCTCACACACACACACACACACAACCCACACACACACACACAACGCACAGGAGCACTTTATGGGATTGTGTGTGTGTGTGTGTGTGTGTCCTTGTCTCTCTGTGTATGTGTGTGTGTGTGTGTTGTGTTTCTGTGTGTGTGTGTGTGTTTGGGTGTGTGTGTCTATGTGTCTGTTTGTGTGTGTGTGTGTGTCCTTGTCTTTCTGTGTCGTTGGCTATTAAATTAATAGTTAATCGATTCATCTTGATAGGTATTTTGTGTGTGTGTGTGTTTGTGTGTGTGTGTGTGTGGGGGGGCGGAAGGTGCAGGAAACAATCAATATGACTCTCTATCAAACCTGCGGGGAATTATATACAACAACAGGTGATGATGGAGCAGAAGCCTTGTAAAACTCTGACGCATCGCTTGTTGCAGCTGTTGTATTTGGCAAAAGACACACACACGCACACACACACACACACACACACACACACACACACACAGCACATGTCAGAGCCAACGGGTGTTATTTATTTGATGACGGCGTCATCAAGGTCAGCGGGCAGATCACCTGGAGGCTTTGTGTAACAATTCATGCTGACTGTCCCACCTTAATACTCCAGAGAGACACACACACACACACACACACACACACACACACACACACACACACACACACACACACACACACACACACACACACACAAACACCGTCTGGGTTTTTACACCGTAGTTGATGTTAAAAATTAACATTCTGACAAGTGTTTATTTTAATTGGACATGATGATGCTGAACCACGTGTGTGTGTGTTTGTGTGTGTGTGTGTGTGTGTGTGTGTGTGTGCGAGTTCAGCGTGTGTTAATCCAGACGAACCTATCAGCCAATGATAACATCCACCCAGAGAAAGGTCAGACACTAATGAGGGATCACTGTTGCTGCAGAGCGCCTTTGAATCCCGAACACTTCCCATTCAAGTCTATGAGAAATGTTTCGCGTTTTTTTGTCAATTTCAGGAAAACCGCGTGGCAGATCTCTTAGAAAAGTCATAGCCCACCAGTCCCGATCATTACACACGTTTTGATGTATTGTGTATGCGTGTGTTGGCAACGCTCCGGGACTAGTAGCGGGACAAAAATCTGGCGGAATAATAATAATAAGTATGGGCGATAATAGTCATTGTGCTGCACACTGAACAAGCACAGGGGAACACAAGGCAACCACACAAGACTGGGGAGAAAACTAAGAGACAAACACAAGGAGGCAAAAAAGGGGAAAAATAATCCCAACTAAACCCCAAACCATGACAATTCATTTTTTAAGAAACATTTGCAAAAATATCATATATTCATCCAATATTAAATGAAGTCACCTGACACCAGCTGATACAGGGTTACACCTTATTATCTCGTACAAGTGTTACCGTGTGTACTTCGTCCACCAATCGGTCCCAAAACGTCCCAGTTAGCAGAATGATCTCATGAAATGTATGACACGCCAGTTAATAATTAATACGTCATTATTGGCGTGTTATCAAGACGCATTATCTCTTTGCAGCATGTTTAACAACAACGCCGTTTGGCCTCCATTGACTTACATTACCTTGCGAATCCGCAGCGAGTAGCATGAAAGGAGGAAAATCCACATAGGAGGTTGGTCGGAGTGCTGGATTGGTAAAACACAGGACTTTCACCTAGGAGACCTGATATATTATTAATATTAATAATAATAATAATAATAATAATAATAATAATAATAATGTATACTTTATTAGTCCCATAAGGGGAAATAACAATTTACACTCTGTTGTTATTACACACAGGCCTGAACTACACACACATGCTCAGGTCCTATACATGCACTAAGGGAGAGTGTGTGTGTGTGTGTGTGTGGGGGGGCTGCCCGTGGAAAGGCACCCCGAGCAGTTGGGGGTTCGGTGCCTTGCTCAAGAGCACCTTGGCAGTGCCCAGGAGGTGAACTGGCCCCTCTCCAGCTACCAGTCCACCACCATACTGAGGCATACAGAGTTTGAGAACGGCGAGAGAGGAAATTTAAAAAAAACTAAACAGATTGGAGATCTCACAAAACGCTTGAGAGCACTTTATGGGATTGTGTGTATGTGTGTGTGTGTCTCTGTGTGTGTGTCTTTGTCTTTCTGTGTGTGTGTGTATGTGTGTGTGTGCGTGTAAAGGAGGTGAAAACGAGTTGAGAAATACGCAAAAAGGTGATGAAAAGGCGACAAAGAGGCCAAAAAAGGCTACAAAAAGGCAACAAAAAGACGACAACTAGGTGACAAAAATGTCATAACTAGCGGGCGACAAAAAACAAAAGGCGACAACTAGGCGACAAAAAGGCGACAACTAAGGCGACAAAGGCGACAAAAAACCGGGCGACAAAAGGCGACAAAAAAGGCTAATACCCAGGACAAAAAAGGCGACAAAAAGCGCTTCTAAAAAAGGTGACAAAGAAATAACTAGGCGAGGAAAAAAGGCGACAAAAAGGCGACAAAAGCGACAACTAGGCGACAACTAGGCGACAAAAAGGCAACAAAAAAAGCGACAACTAATAAAAAGGCGACAAAAAGGAGACAAAAAAAAGGAGACAAAAAAGATCTAAATAAAAGGTGATGAAAAAGGTAACAAAAAGGTAACAAAAAAGTGGTCAAAAAAGGAAAAAAGGCGACAAAAAACAAAAAGGAACAAAAGGCAGACAAAAGGCACAAAAGACAAAAAAGGCAACAAAAAGCGACAAAAAGGCAACAAAAAGGCAACAACAAAAAGCGACAAAAAAAAGGCAACAAAAACAACAAAAAGGCGACAAAAAGGTGATAAAAAGGCGACAAAAATGAAAAGGCAATGAAAAGCGACAAAAAAGGCGACAAAAAGGTGACAAAAGGCGACAAAAGACGACAAAGAGGCCAAAAAGGCTACAAAAAGGCAACAAAAAAGCGACAACTAGTGACAAAAAAATGTCATAACGACAAAAAGCGACAAAACTGACAAAAAAAGGCGACAACTAGGCGACAAAAAGGCGACAACTAGGCGACAAAAAGGCGACAACTAGATGACAACTAGACGACAACTAGGCGACAAAAAGGCGACAACTACGTGACAAAAATAACTAGGCGACAAAAAGGCGACAACTAGACGACAACTAGACGACAAAAGGCGTCAAAAAGGCGACAAAAAGGCGACAACTAGGCGACAAAAAGGAGACAAAAAGACGACGAAAAGGTGATGAAAAGGTAACAAAAAGGCGACAAAAAGGCGACGAAAAGGCGACAAAAAGGTGACGAAACTCCCGTTGATCCAGACTACTGCTAGACCAAAACTGTCTAGTCTTACTCCTTTTGTGTGACTGGATGTTTATGATTGGAAAAAAAAAAAAAACCCAATGCTTTAGAGTTTATAACCTGCCCCAAGAAAATGCCATCAGGGGGCAGAAAAGTGAGTTTGTTTCCCATCAGGATAAAGGCTCCACTGCCACAAACCCACCGACACAAGACAAAATGAGTTTGTGATGTGGTTATGGCTTCATGTGAATTGAAATGTATCACCTCATTGTGTTTTATTACGGTTAAATATAGACGCAGCGGGCTGCAGGGTGTGTGTGTGTGTGTGTGTGTGTGTGTGTGGGGGAGGGGTCTTGAGGTTGCAGCATCCATCACCATGGCAGCGCCGGACAAACCAATCTCCTCCCTGTCTCGTCTCATTCCACCGCGGCCGTCCAACTTCATCAGCCAGCCGGCTTTCACAATGACACGCTGGGGACGGGTCGTCTCGTGGCGAGACGGACTGACCCAGGTTGACCCAGGTTGACCCAGGTTGACCCAGGTGCTCCCATGTCGCCTGCAGCTTCTATCTGCTGGGTGTCAGTGTATCCCCAGGGTGCTAACTCCAGCGGAGGAGAACAAAGCTGAAAGTGATGATTTTGGGTGGATTGTCTTCAAACTACTGTAGATGAGTTACTTTAGGCTTAGTGATTCCTGGGCTATTATTATTATGCTTAGTGTTTAGTTTTTTAGTATTATTATTAGTATTAGTGGTCCCTAATACTGTATCTGAAGTCTCTTTATATAGACCTTAGTGGTCCCTAATATTGTATCTGAAGTCTCTTTTATATAGACCTTAGTGGTCCCTAATACTGTATCTGAAGTCTCTTTATATAGACCTTAGTGGTCCCCTAATACTGTATCTGAAGTCTCTTTATATAGACCTTAGTGGTCCCTAATACTGTATCTGAAGTCTCTTTATATAGACCTTAGTGGTCCCTAATACTGTATCTGAAGTCTCTTTTATATAGACCTTAGTGGTCCCTAATACTGTATCTGAAGTCTCTTTTATATAGACCTTAGTGGTCCCTAATACTGTATCTGAAGTCTCTTTTATATAGACCTTAGTGGTCCCTAATACTGTATCTGAAGTCTCTTTTATATAGACCTTAGTGGTCCCTAATACTGTATCTGAAGTCTCTTTATATAGACCTTAGTGGTCCCTAATACTGTATCTGAAGTCTCTTTTATATAGAGACCCAGCTTTCAGACACAGAAGAGCCCGTATGTTGTCCTCATGTTGCCTTCATGTTGTCCTCATGTTGTCCTCATATTGTCGTCATGTTGTCCTCATATTGTCATCATGTTGTCCTCATGTTGTCCTCATGTTGTCCCTCATGTTGTCCTCATGTTGCCCTCATGTTGTCCCCATGTTGTCTTCATGTTGTAATCATAGTGTCCTCATGGTGTCCTCATATTGCCCTCATGTTGTCTTCATGTTGCCTTCATGTTGTCCTCATGTTGTCCTCATGTTGCCTTCATGTTGTCGTCATGTTGCCTTCATGTTGTCGTCATGTTGTCGTCATGTTGTCGTCATGTTGTCTTCATGTTGTCTTCATGTAGTCCTCATGTTGTCCTCATGTTGTCCTCATGTTGTCTTCATGTTGTCCTCATGTTGTCCTCATGTTGTCTTCATGTTGTCCTCATGTTTTCCTCATGTTGTCCTCATCTTGTCCTCATGTTACAAACAATGTGTGGAATTATCTGTGAAGTCACATTAATCTGAAGACATAATGAGTTACATATTCCAGCGACTAATATATAATAATAATATAATAATATAACTGCTCTCTCACATTTTGATGACTTTATTCATTCAGACGCAGATTTCAGACACAGAAGAGCCAGCTGCATCATTTGTTTGGCTGACTGCTCGCCAAGGACGCTGCGTGGCGCCGCTGCGATCACATGTCACCGCCGTTAGGTCCGCCGTGATGTTTTATCTGGTATTCAGAGCACGGCGTCTTCACAGCGCTGTGATTTAGAGCCCAGGAATCTGGCCGGAGTCGTGTCTCCGGGGCTGAAAATAACGACCGCTGGGCCCCCGCCCCATTATGTGGCTTTATTAAAATGTGGCGAGGAAGGGGGGTCTGCATTAAGTACGGCTTCGGTTCACGACTCGTTATCTGTTTTATGTCTCTGGAGACTGAAGAAGCGTGACACCTTCGATCGGTGTCAAAGGATAAAAGTCCTCATGTTGTCCTTATGTTGTCTTCATGTTGTCTCATTGTTGTCCTCATGTTGTCTTCATGTTGTCTCATTGTTGTCCTCATGTTGTCTTCATGTTGTCCTCATGTTGTCCTCATGTTGTCCTCATGTTGCCCTCATGTTGTCTTCATGTTGTCTTCATGTTGTCCTCATGTTGCCCTCATGTTGTCTTCATGTTGTCTTCATGTTGTCCTCATGTTGTCCTCATGTTGTCCTCATGTTGCCCTCATGTTGTCCCTATGTTGTCTTCATGTTGTCCTCATGTTATCCTCATGTTGTCCTCATGTTGTCTTCATGTTGTCCTCATGTTGCCCTCATGTTGTCTTCATGTTGTCTTCATGTTGTCTTCATGTTGTCCTCATGTTGCCCTCATGTTGTCCTCATGTTGTCCCCATGTTGTCCTCATGTTGTCCTTATGTTGTCTTCATGTCGCCCTCATGTTGTCCTCATGTGGTCCACATGTTGTCCACATGTTGTCTTCATGTTGTCCACATGTTGTCCACATGTTGTCTTCATGTTGCCTTCATGTTGTCTTCATGTTGTCGTCATGTTTTCCACATGTTGTCCTCATGTTGTCTTCATGTTGTCCTCATGTTGTCCTCATGTTGTCCTCATGTTGTCCTCATGTTGTCTTCATGTTGTCTTCATGTTGCCTTCTGCCTGAACGTGACTGGATGTTACACCTTCTGTTTTTTTCTGTTTTTTCGTTGCTCTGCTGCTGTTTATCTGTACTGAGCGTGTGCAGCATTATGATCAATGATGACATCTCACACACACACACACACACACACACACACATAAACAGTCAAGGGAGAACTTTGACACCTGAACAGATTCATGAGCAGCCGCTGTAGCCGGCAGCAGACATCTACATATAAAACAGTCCAAGTGCAGGAGACATGGTTGTTATTTCCCATAATAATGGGAGGCCCAGCCACCCCCCCCCACCGCATAACAGCCGAGAACAACTCCCACTGAGATTACTATGCAAATTATCAGGTAACAAACCACAGCGGGGTCGTGTTATATGCATGAATGAACCAGTGTAATACATCGCTCCATTAAGGGAACACACAAAGAGAGCGGGTTCATGGACAGAGCAGCAGTCACACACACCGACAGTGTCTCAGGGTCTACAATAATCAGGGGTGAGTTATCATGCTCACAGGCAACGCTTTAAACCTCCTGATTTAGATCTTTGAAGCATTAATGCAAACTGCCCGCACAAGCCTTTTTATGCAACTTTGGAAATGGTTATCAAACACATAAGGAGGCAAAACAGAAAGATAACAAATAATGGAAAGAATAACTGCATCTGTTCGCACATGAAGCCCCGTATCTCAAATCTCTAACTAGTTTTTATGACCTTGTTCCTCTCCATTTCATCCAAAATATGTGGTGTCTTGGAGGATCTCGGAAACAGATTTCTACACTTGAACTTTCCCATCGGCTGATTCCGATATGTAGCACTTGGAAATGCATATAACACATAATTTATCTCTGTTTCGTAATGCATTGTGTGTCGCCTTTAGGCATTAGGCATTATGTTGTATAGACTTTTGTTTTGTACGAGCTTTTATTTTGAAATGGTGTCATGCTTAAGACGGTAGAATCATGCAACATGCCTTCATCATCAAATGCAATCCACATGTAAATGCTGCAGAGGCCATCCATCATCTATCTTCATCCGCTTATCCGGTATCGGGTCTCGGGGGCAGCAGCTCCAGTAGGGGACCCCAAACTTCCCTTTCCAGAGCCACATCAACCAGCTCCGACTGGGGGATCAGCGTTCCCAGGCCAGGTTGGAGATATAATCTCTCCACCTAGTCCTGGGTCTTCCCAGGCCTCCTCCCAGCTGGGCTCCCTCCACCTAGTCCTGGGTCTTCCCCGAGGCCTCCTCCCAGCTGGACGTCCCTCCACCTAGTACTGGGTCTTCCCCGAGGCCTCCTCCCAGCTGGAAGTCCCTCCATCTAGTCCTGGGTCTTCCTTGAGGTCTCCTCCCAGCTTGACGTTCCTGGACCACTAGGGTTCCCCCTAGGGGATATCCTTACCAAACCCCCGAACCACCTCAACTGGCTCCTTTAGACGTGAAGGAGCAGCAGCTCTACTCCGATCTCCAGGACTCGGAGGACTGAGCTTCTCAGAAAAACACAAAAGTCTGCCGAGAAGACAATACAAACGTAAAAAAAAACGTCAAATTAGCCCAAAAAAAAATCTGAAAAAGCAACAAAAAAATTGTAAAAAAATGACTAAAAAATAATTAGAAAACGTCAGAAAAGTGACAAAAAATTGAATAAAATTGACAAAAATGTTGAGAACAGTGCAGAAAAAGAACAACTAAATGTTGAAAATTCAACCCAGAAAAACACAATGTCTGACGAGAAGACAATACGAAGGTTAAAAAAACATGTCAAAGTGACCAAAAAAAAATCTGATAAAGCGACAAAAAAATCAAAATAAATAAAAAGACTAACAAATAATTAGAAAACATCAAGAAAAAGTGACAAAAAATGGAATAAAATTGACAAAATTGTCGAGAAAAGTGCAGAAAAAGAACAACTAAATGTTGAAAATTCAACCCAGAAAAACACAAGAGTTGCACGAGGGTTAAGTCTATGTGATTAAAAGCTATTTGTTATTGATGTAAAACGATGCAAGTCTTCCATTTAAAACGTGTGCGACAGGGATTTCGCAGTAATATTGTGGTGCGAGAAGCCTCTCCTCATTCCGCCTTCTCATTATTCATAACACCCAGTTGATATACAGTCTAATAACAGGGCTCATAACCATAATAATAGTTCTTTCTTCATGAGCTCTTGGTGACACCAGAGAACATAAAAAATCACATTGGTAGCTGCTGTCAGTCAGCCAGTCTCTGAAATGATTGATCGTCATGACCGAATGAACCAGATCCAGATCCAGGGCACAAGAGGTCGAAATGGGTTTCCTCAGGAGGGGGGGCGGGAGGGCTGGGTCCCCCTTAGAGACTCAGTCCTCCGAGAGGAGCTCGGAGTAGAGCCGCTGCTCCTTAGCGTCGAAAGGAGCCAGTTGAGGTGGTTCGGGCATCTGGTGAGGATGTCTCCTGGGGGGGTTCCAAGGGAGGTGGTCCAGGCACGTCCAGCTGGGAGGAGGCCTCGGGGAAGACCCAGGACTAGGTGGAGGGATGTCCAGCTGGGAGGAGGCCTCGGGGAAAACCCGGGACTAGGTGGAGGGACGTCCAGCTGGGAGGAGGTCTCTGGGAAGACCCAGGACTAGGTGGAGGAACATCCAGCTGGGAGGAGGACTCGGGGAAGACCCTGGACTAGGTGGAGGGACGTCCAGCTGGGAGGAGACCTCGGGGAAGACCCAGGACTAGGTGGAGGGCAATGAGTGAATGCTTCACAGGTCTCGCTTCATGATTGATGACCGCCTGCAGATGCTCTTTACTGTGTTTTACAGCCTTGGCCATTTCATTGATTCATGGATTGAATCCCCAAGGACTCGAATCCCCCGAATCACATCCGGACTCCTCGCTGATCTAACTCGACGTCTCTTCCTCTGGAGCAGCAAAAAATGAAAAATACAAGCTCCGTGCTACTGATACGCTACAGTGGAGGGGTTATCATTAAGTAATTATGTTAATATTCATGCTTTTTGGTTGTCTGGGAGGATGTTTCCCAGCTCCCCTGGGCCTCAGAGCTACACGGGGCTGTCTGAACACGCCCAGCAGCCTGAGGGAGAGGGACTGCTTTCTTTAAGCTGGGCATCAAAGATCGTGCCAACACAAAGAGTAGACTTCTGTAGCACTGCGTTGGATTTATTCAAATATTCCTGAAACAACTTCAGGAGCACTTCACATTCCACAGCGGTAATAAGATGGCAATAGTGGGGTAACAGTGTGATAATGAAGAGGTAATATACTGTATATAGTTGCCGTTGTTTGCCTTTTCGAAAAGGTGACAAAAAGGTGACAAAAAGGCGACAAAAAGGCGACAAAAAGGCAACAAAAAGGAGACAAAAAGGCGTCTAAAAGGTGACGGAAAGGCGACAAAAAGGCGACAAAAAGGTGACATATAGGTTACAAAAAGGCGACGAAAAGGTGATGAAAAGGCGACAAAAAGGCGACAAAGAGGCGACAAAAAGGCGACAAAGAGGCGACAAAAAGGCGACAAAAAGGCGACAAAGAGGCGAACAAAAATGTGACAAAAATGAGACTAAAAAGCGACAAAAAAGTCAAAAAAAAGACGACAAAAAAACGACAAAAAAGCGACAAAAAGCGACAAAAAAAAGCGACAAAAAGGCAAAATGAAAAAAGGCAACAAAAAAAAGCGACAAAAAAGCGACAAAAGGCGACAAAAAGCGACAAAAGCGACAAAAAAACAAAAAAAGGCAACAAAAAGGCGACAACTACGTGACAAAAATAACTAGGCGTCAAAAAGGCGACAAAAGGCGACAAAAAGGCGACAACTAGACAACAACTAGACAACAAAAGGAGACAAAAGGCAACAAAAAGGCGACAAAAAAGGTGATGAAAAAGGCGACAAAAAAGGCAACACAAAAAAGCAACAAAAAGGCAACAAAAAGGAGACAAAAAGGAGACAAAAAAGACAACAAAAACTGACAAAAAAGGTGATAAAAGCGACAAAAAGGCGACAAAAAGCGACAAAAAAGGCAACAAAAAGGCAACAAAAAAGGCGACAAAAAAGCGACAAAAAGTCGACAAAAAGGCGACAAAAAAGCGACAAAAGGCGACAAAAAGCGACAAAAAGGCGACAAAAAAGGAGACGAAAAAAGGTGACAAAAAACGACAAAAAGGCGACAAAAAGGCAACAAAAAGGCAACAAAAAGGCAACAAAAAGGCAACAAAAAGACGACAAAGAGGCGACAAAAAGTCGACAAAGAAGCGACAAAAAGGCAACAAAAAGGCAACAAAAAGACGACAACTACGTGACAAAAATGTCATAAAAAGGCGACAAAAGGCGACAAAAAAGGCGACAACTAGACAAAAAAAGGCGACAAAAAGCGCCTAAAAGGAGACAAAAAAGGACAAAAAAGCGACAAAAGGCGACAAAAAGACAAAAAAGGCGACAAAAAGGCGAAAAAAGCGACAAAAAGGAGACAAAAAAGGCGACAAAAGGCAAAAAAAAACGACAAAAAAGGCGACAAAAAGGCGACAAAAAGGCAACAAAAAGGCAACAAAAAGGCAACAAAAAGACGACAAAGAGGCGACAAAAAAGGCGACAAAAAGGCAACAAAAAGGCAACAAAAAGGCAACAAAAAGCGACAAAAAGGCGACAAAAAGAGACAAAAAGCGACAAAAAAGCGACAAAAAAAACGACAAAAAGGCGACAAAAAGCGACAAAAAAGGCAACAAAAAAGCGACAAAAAGGCAACAAAAGGCGAAAAAAATGTGACAAAAACGACAAAAAAAAGGCGACAAAAAAGCGACAAAAGGCAACAAAAAGGCGACAAAAAAGGCAACAAAAACGACAAAAAGGCGACAAAAAAGGCGACAAAAAGGCGACAAAAAAAGCGACAAAAAGGCGACAAAAAGGCGACAAAAAGCGACAACTAAAGGCGACAACTAGACAACAAAAAGGCGACAAAAAGGCGACAACTAGGCGACAAAAAGGCGACAAAAAGGAGACAAAAAGGTGATGAAAAGGCGACTAAAAGGCAACAAAAAGCAACAAAAAGGCAACAAAAAGGCGACAAAAGGCGACAAAAGGCAACAAAAAGGTTACAAAGAGGCGACAAAAAGGCAACAAAAAGGCAACAAAAAGGCGACAAAAAGGTGACAAAAATGTCATAACTAGGCGACCAAAAGGCGACAAAAAGCGACAAAAAGACAACAACTAGACAACAAAAAGGCAACAAAAAAGGCGACAAAAAGGCGACAAAAAGGAGACAAAAACGACGAAAAGTTGATGAAAAGGTAACAAAAAGGCGACAAAAAGGCGACGGAAAGGCAACAAAAAGGTGATGAAAAGGCGACTAAAAGGCAACAAAAAAGCAACAAAAAGGCAACAAAAAGGCGACAAAGAGGCGACAAAAAGGCAACAAAAAGGAGACAAAAAGGAGACAAAAAGACGACAACTACGTGACAAAAATGTCATAACTAGGCGACCAAAAGGCGACGGAAAAGGCGACAAAAAGGCGACAAAAAGGCGACAAAAAGGAGACAAAAAGGCGCAAAAAAGGAGACAAAAAGGTGACAAAAGGCGACAAAACAAAAAATGAGACAAAAATGTCGACAAAAAGGTGACAAAAAGGTGACGACAAAGGCGACAAAAAAGGCGGCAAAAAGGAGACAAAAAGGAGACAAAAAAGGAGACGAAAAGCGACAAAAAGGAGACAAAAAGGCGCCTAAAAGGAAACAAAAAGGTGACAAAAAGGCGACAAAAATGAGACAAAAAGTCGACAAAAAGGTGACAAAAAGGTGACGGAAAGGCGACAAAAAGGTGGCAAAAAGGAGACAGAAAGGAGACAAAAAGGAGACGAAAAGGCGACAAAAAGGAGACAAAAAGGAGACAAAAAGGTGACAAAAAAGGAGACAAAAAGGCAACAAAAAGGCGACAAAGAGGCGACAAAGGGTTGCAATCAGATACTTCTGTGTGTTTTTTAAGGAAAGGACCCAAGACCAATACCATAAAAACCACACGTAAAAAAGGTTTTAGAAGATGTGTTTGTGTAGAGACAAGGTGTGTAC
>CM049371.1:38680019-38720019 GCA_026937815.1 Etheostoma perlongum
TATGAAAACAAAGAAATCTGGGATCTTGATGGGGAAAGTGTGCGGAGGGCGTCGTACTTTTGCAGAAATAAAGACAGAAGAGTTCCCCGGGAGGGACAAGCCCGGACCACCGACCCCCCTACTGAACCCTAAAACCCTTCTTTGGTGTCCTCTCCTCCTCCTCTGGTGTGTGTCCTGGTCTTGTACTTCTTCCCAAATGTACTTGCGTGGCATGTCATGTCCTCGGCCTCTTAATATTTCATCACTCCACTTAGCCAGACGAGCATCTATTATTCACACAGACGTGGTCGCAATTAAGGATCCTGCCAATCAGCGGAGCCCCGGAGGACAGGGGCGTCAGCGGGACGGACAGGGCGGGAGACGTTATACAGACAGAGGTCTGTGTGGAAGGACTAAGGTCCGGGAGCAGGGCCACGCCTGAACCACACCTCTAACCACCAGACCAGCCTCCATCTACCGCGCTGTCTCCTCCATCCATCTCCCCCCTCTTCCCTTCCTGTTGCACATCTCGCTCATGTCTCTTCTAATGTCTCTTCTGGGTACCGTTTGGGGGTCTGAAAACTGCTTCTGAGACTGGACCCCCATACTCTGAGTCTCCTCCACCCGGTCATCCTCCCAGACCGGCCATCAGACCACATCAGTTCATCTATCTGCACATTCATAATGTTCATAACTGCCTTGAGTGGGACAATGAATCCAACACTACCTCTGCATTTGTTCTTGTCATGTACACACACACACACACACACACACACACACACACACACACACACACACACACACACACACACGCACACACACACACACACACACCTTTGACAATTGTACACTCTGAGCCGATGTGTGCAGGGTGAGTCGGGCCGACCTTCTGCATCAAAGCTCCACTTCACAACACATCTGGAAACTCTTTCAGGTGGAAAGTTCATCTTTATGTGTGTGTGTGTGTGTGTGTGTGTGTGTGTGTGTGTGTGTGTGTGTGTGTGTCGTGTGTGTGTATATGTGTATTAGTGTGTGTATTACTGTGTGTGTGTATATCTCTCTCTCTCTGTATGTGTGTGTATATATGTGTTACTGTGTGTGTGTGTGTGTCCTGGTGTGTATATGTGTGTTACTGTGTGTGTGTGTGTGTGTGTGTGTGTGTGTATATGTGTGTTACTGTGTGTGTGTGTGTGTGTGTGTGTGTGTGTGTGTGTGTGTGTCCTGGTGTGTATATGTGTGTTACTGTGTGTATTACTGTGTGTGTGTATATATGTGTTACTGTGTGTATTACTGTGTGTGTGTGTCCTGGTGTGTATATGTGTGTTACTGTGTGTGTGTGTGTGTGTGTGTGTGTCCTGGTGTGTATATGTGTGTTACTGTGTGTGTGTGTGTGTGTGTCCTGTGTATATGTGTGTTACTGTGTGTGTGTGTGTGTGTGTGTGTGTGTGTCCTGGTGTGTATATGTGTGTTACTGTGTGTGTGTGTGTGTGTGTCCTGGTGTGTATATGTGTGTTACTGTGTGTATTACTGTGTGTGTGTATATATGTGTTACTGTGTGTGTATGTGTGCGCGTCTCTCTGTGTGTGTCTGTGTATGTACGTGCGTTTAGTGTGTGTCTGTGTGTGCGTGTTTGTGTCAGTGGGTGTGTTGTTTCTGTATGTGTGTGTTACTGAGTGTGTGTGTGTCCTTGTGTGTGTGTTGTGTGTGTTGTGTGTGTGTATGTTGTGTGTGTGTGTGTTGTGTGTGTGTGTGTGTGTATTGACGCTTGAAAGAAAGTGTTTTTTTTCCAAAAAAGTCCAAATTCTCTCCGCTTCTTGCCCTAAGTACTGGTCTCTTTAATAATTCACTGGCCTAATGCATTCTGGGGGCAGGGTCTGGTAGGACCAGGCTAATGGACCAGAGTCTGGTAGGACCGGGCTAATGGACCAGAGTCTGGTAGGACCGGGCTAATGGACCAGAATCTGGTAGGACCGGGCTAATGGACCAGAGTCTGGTAGGACCGGGATAATGGACCAGAGTCTGGTAGGACCGGGCTAATGGACCAGAGTCTGGTAGGACCGGGATAATGGACCAGAGTCTGGTAGGACCGGGATAATGGACCAGAGTCTGGTACAACTGGGCTAATGGACCAGAGTCTGGTAGGACCGGGCTAATGGACCAGAATCTGGTAGGACCGGGATAATGGACCAGAGTCTGGTACGACTGGGATAATGGACCAGAGTCTGGTAGGACCGGGATAATGGACCAGAGTCGACTGGGCTAATGGACCAGGGTCTGGTAGGACCAGGCTGATGGACCAGAGTCTGGTAGGACCAGGTTAATGTACCAGAGTCTGGTATGACAAGGCTGATGGACCAGAGTCTGGTAGGACCGGGATAATGGACCAGAGTCTGGTACGACTGGGCTAATGGACCAGAGTCTGGTAGGACCAGGCTGATGGACCAGAGTCTGGTAGGACCAGGTTAATGTACCAGAGTCTGGTATGACAAGGCTGATGGACCAGAGTCTGGTAGGACCGGGCTAATGGACCAGAGTCTGGTAGGACCGGGATAATGGACCAGAGTCTGGGCTAATGGACCAGAGTCTGGTAGGACCGGGCTAATGGTCCAGAGTCTGGTAGAACCGGGCTAATGGACCAGAGTCTGGTAGGACCAGGCTGATGGACCAGAGTCTGCTAGGACCATTAGAAACATGACTTAATAAGTTGAGTTATGAACGCGGTCCAGATAATGATCTGGGATCAGATCATCACGCTGTGAGCTGAGACTGCTGGTTGATGGACGTGTTTTGCTCCCAGCTGGCGAGGGGGGTGGATAACTCCGTGTGGAGCTCAGAGTACAAAGACACCCGCAAAACCAGATCCTGCATAATTAGTCTTGTTACTATGGTCACAGACGAGCCATATTGGGAGTAATAAAGGAGGCAGCAGCGTCCTCGCACTGTCTGAAAGGATCTTTAATGCTCTTAGACAGATCCGATTGGCTCGGTCTACACACCGAAATCAGAATCACTGACTACAAATCTGAGAGAGAGAGAGAGAGAGAGAGAGAGAGAGAGAGAGAGAGAGAGAGAGAGAGAGAGAGAGACAGAGTGTAACAGGACACTCAGCAGCAGATAGAGTACCGCTGATTGCGGCGATGAGTTACTTTCATATTCTGCAGGACACTTTTCATTTGAAGTGTGTGTGAGAGGGAACAGACTGGTGCTAACATTTTATTTAACCCTGGGGCTGTGTGTGTGTGTGTGAGTGTGTGTGTGTGTGTGTGTGTGTGTGTGTGTGTGTGTGTGTGGTTTTAAGACTGCAGGATTAACAGTGTCCTCGTAGAGAACCCAGGGTTAGTGATATAGCGAACGCTATAAAGACACTGAGTCTTATAACTCCACAATATGCTTCTTTTTAAGGGTAAGACCCTCTTTTCCCATGTTTACGTGTCTAAGTTAATGATGGGAACAATGATATTTGAAAAAGCATCAATTGGCAAATGTTCAGCGGCAGTTTGCATCTACTAAAAGTGCTGTATTTATTTATTTATTTTGGCATTTAGGCCTTTGTTTTTGTGACAGGAGGAGCCTCTATACAGGGGCGCGCACTCTACCACTAGGCAACCTAGGCACCCATAAAGTGCGTTTTTTATCGCTGACAGACTCAGATTATTATTCTAAGTGTCTGATTACATTATGGAAGGGATCCCTTCAGAGTGAGACCTTTTAGTTTAACATGAAACAGCCCCGACATCACCATCACCAAACCCACCAGACTCCATGTAAATAATCCCTACTTTTAGTGTGTATAGAGCAGCATATCTCCACCAGACTCCATGTAAATAATCACTACTTTTAGCATGTATAGAGCAGCATATCTCCACCAGACTCCATGTAAATAATCACTACTTTAATCATCGTAAAAAACACACTGCATTCAAAGCAGACAGAAACTAAAAAAAACTACCAAAAGCCGTCTTGGTTCATCTTTCCATTGTTCCAACAATCACCACTCTGGTCTGGTTGGAATAAACTCTTAATTCACCCATTTACATGTGGAGATTTGCTGCTCTATACACGCTAAAAGTAGTGGTTATTTACATGGAGTCTGGTGGAGATATGCTGCTCTATACAAGCTAAAAGTAGTGGTTATTTACATGGAGTCTGGTGGAGATATGCTGCTCTATACATGCTAAAAGTAGTGATTATTTACATGGAGTCTGGTGGAGATATGCTGCTCTATACACGCTAAAAGTAGTGATTATTTACATGGAGTCTGGTGGAGATATGCTGCTCTATACATGCTAAAAGTAGTGATTATTTACATGGAGTCTGGTGGAGATATGCTGCTCTATACATGCTAAAAGTAGTGATTATTTACATGGAGTCTGGTGGAGATATGCTGCTCTATACACGCTAAAAGTAGTGATTATTTACATGGAGTCTGGTGGAGATATGTTGCTCTAAAAGTAGTGATTATTTACATGGAGTCTAAAATCACTGTAGTGATTATTTACATGGAGTCTGGTGGAGATATGCTGCTCTATACATGCTAAAAGTAGTGATTATTTACATGGAGTCTGGTGGAGATATGCTGCTCTATACATGCTAAAAGTAGTGATTATTTACATGGAGTCTGGTGGAGATATGCTGCTCTATACACGCTAAAAGTAGTGATTATTTACATGGAGTCTGGTGGGTTCTGCAATGGTGATTTAGGAGCTGTTTCTGGTTAGACAAAAAGGATCTTACTCATTAACAAAAAGGTAATGTGCTCCCTCATCGTTACACAGTGAGAGTATGAAGTACACGAATATAACATGTTGCTGGAAAAGAGAAGAACTGCAAAAATAAAACAACTGCAGAGAACCAGCCTCTCTAATTCCAAGCGCACGCCTCGATCCTTAAAAACAAATTTATGACAACATTTATGATCAATAGTCCTTCCCAACTCTGCAGCTCCTCCTTTCTTGAATGTTATTTCCAGTTACCCTCTTACTTAGGGAGCAGATTAGTGTACCCTGAGGCATCAGTGTAATGGGAAGTAGGCCAGGCAGGGCTGCAGCTCAGTGGACATCGATCCACCTCATTATTTCGCTCCATCGAACGCTCACCTCTGCCATTAATGGCTAAATAAAGACCAAAAGTTCTCCCTCTCTACCTCTCAGTAATATCCAGATGCTCTGCTCTACCTTTGGTTTTTCTTGTTGTTTAAAAGCTGCAGCACTTATCGACTCCTTGTTTAGGCCGTGTGGCTCTGGATTCCCATGCGGCGGATGTAATTACCGCCTTTTTAGCTTTGGGCAGAGCAGAGGACCTCGGGAGGCGATGGTCGATGGCGCCCGCCAACATGGTGCTCTTATCGAGAGAGAAAAGATCGAATTCAAACTCTCAACTTTCCACTTTCAACCATCAGGGAGGAAGGTAGGATCAGGGGTTGCAGATCAGTGGATTTGCTGCCGGGACGCAAGACAATTAAATCAAAATTAATTCAAATTATAATATGACGGCGTGGTGAACCTAGTTATCTAACTCATATTTAGACATCTGACGTTATGAAGATATAATGACACAGAAAAGAACTGAGGACCAGGGAGACCAGGGACAATCAGGTGTAGAGTTTCAGGTAAGGAAGAAGGAGACCAGGAACAGGGACAGGTAGGTGTAGAGTCTCAGGTAAGGGAGCAGGGAGACAGTCGGGGGAGTCTCAATCAGGTGTAGAGTCTCAGGTAAGGAGCAGGGAGACCAGGAACAGTTGGGTGTAGAGTCTCAGGTAAGTAGCAGTCGGGTGTAGAGTCTCAGGTAAGGCACAGGGAGACCAGGGACAGCAGGTGTAGAGTCTCAGGTAAGGAGGGAGGGAGTCCAGGGACAGTCAGGTGTAGAGTCTCAGGTAAGGGACAGGGCAATGAGGGACAATCAGGTGTAGAGTCTCAGGTAAGGACCAAGGAGACCAGGGACAATCAGGTGTAGAGTCTCAGGTAAGTAGCAGGGAGTCCAGGGACAGTCAGGTGTAGAGTCTCAGGTAAGGAGCAGGGAGTCCAGGGACAGTCAGGTGTAGAGTCTCAGGTAAGGAGCAGGGAGTCCAGGGACAGTCAGGTGTAGAGTCTCAGGTAAGGGACAGGGCGACGAGGGACAATCAGGTGTAGAGTCTCAGGTAAGGACCAAGGAGACCAGGGACAATCAGGTGTAGAGTCTCAGGTAGCAGGGAGTCCAGGGACAGTCAGGTGTAGAGTCTCAGGTAAGGAGCAGGGAGTCCAGGGACAGTCAGGTGTAGAGTCTCAGGGTCCAGGGACAGTCAGGTGTAGAGTCTCAGGTAAGGGACAGGAGTCCAGGGACAATCAGGTGTAGAGTCTCAGGTAAGGACCAGGGAGACCAGGGACAATCAGGTGTAGAGTCTCAGGTAAGGAGCAGGGAGTCCAGGGACAGTCAGGTGTAGAGTCTCAGGTAAGGAGCAGGGAGTCCAGGGACAGTCAGGTGTAGAGTCTCAGGTAAGGAGCAGGGAGTCCAGGGACAGTCAGGTGTAGAGTCTCAGGTAAGGAGCAGGGAGTCCAGGGACAGTCAGGTGTAGAGTCTCAGGTAAGGACCAAGGAGACCAGGGACAATCAGGTGTAGAGTCTCAGGTAAGGAGCAGGGAGTCCAGGGACAGTCAGGTGTAGAGTCTCAGGTAAGGGGACAGGGGTCCAGGGACAATCAGGTGTAGAGTCTCAGGTAAGGACTGAGGAGACCAGGGACAATCAGGTGTAGAGTCTCAGGTAAGGATCAGGGAGTCCAGGGACAGTCAGGTGTAGAGTCTCAGGTAAGGAGCAGGGAGACCAGGGACAGTCAGGTGTAGAGTCTCAGGTAAGGAGCAGGGAGTCCAGGGACAGTCAGGTGTAGAGTCTCAGGTAAGGGACAGGGCGACGAGGGACAATCAGGTGTAGAGTCTCAGGTAAGGAACAGGGAGACAAGGCAGACCCAGAAAAAGGGGGGGGACGTCCAGCTGGGAGGAGGCCTCGGGGAAGACCAGGACTAGATGGAGGGACGTCCAGCTGGGAGGAGGCCTCGGGGAAGACCCAGGACTAGATGGAGGAACGTCCAGCTGGGAGGAGGCCTCGGGGAAGACCCAGGACTAGATGGAGGAACCCTGGGAGGAGGCCTCGGGAAGACCAAGAGGTGGAGGATGTCCAGCTGGGAGGAGGCCTCGGGAAGACCCAGGACCAGGTGGAGGGACGTCCAGCTGGGAGGAGGCCTCAGGGAAGACCAAGACTAGGTGGAGGGATGTCTAGCTGGGAGGAGGCCTCGGGAAGACCCAGGACCAGGTGGAGGGACGTCCAGCTGGGAGGAGGCCTTGGGGAAGACCCAGGACTAGGTGGAGAGATTACATCTCCAACCTGGCCTGGGAACGCCTCGGGACCCCCCAGTCGGAGCTGGTTGATGTGGCTCGGGAAAGGGAAGTTTAGAGTCCCCTGCTGGTGCTGCTGCCCTCCTGTGACCTGATCCCCGATATGCGAGTTCAAGTGTCCAGGTATTTATGTGAGTCCAGGTGTTTATGTGTATATACTCTCCTCTTCACCCTATATCCTCTGAACTTCACCTTACTTTGTACTTCACACTTTTAGTGTGTGTTTCAATTTATTTAGCCATGCTGAAGAAAGTGCCCCGTGTTTGCAGCGAGATAACCTTGACAGCTCTAGTGTTCAACATGTTTTATTATTTCAGCAGCGTTGTGTGTGCAGCCAGATAAGAACATTTTATGTGAGATCAATCCGAGCCACACAAAGCTGCCATAAAACTCCAGGAAGCCGGATAAACATATTAGAAGATGGCAAAAGCGTTGATAAGCTCTGCGGTTTCTCTAAAAATAGTGTTGTTTTACTGAGACCTTCAGGGACAAAATGGAGAAGAGACATGAAAGAAAAGTGACTACAGCTGTGTCTCAGGGTCTGCCCTCAGTGGTCTGTTCATCTCATCAGACCAATTACTATCTGATTGGTTCGTTACCAAGGCGACATGTGTGTCATCAGCTATATCTTTACACTGAGTCACTTCATTCATCTTTGAGGGACATATGCATTCAAAAAATGTGCATTCAATTGTATGACTGGCCATTTTCATTCATTCATTCATTCATTCAGTCATGCATGGATGCATTCATCGGGCCTCGGGAAGACACAGGACTAGGTGGAGGGACGTCCAGCTAGGAGGAGGCCTCGGGGAAGACCCAGGCTAGGTGGAGGGACGTCCAGCTGGGAGGAGGCCTCGGGGAAGACCCAGGACTAGGTGGAGGGACGTCCAGCTGGGAGGAGGCCTCGGGGAAGACCCAGGACTAGGTGGAGGGACGTCCAGCTGGGAGGAGGCCTCGGGAAGACCCAGGACTAGGTGGAGGGACGTCCAGCTGGGAGGAGGCCCGGGAAGACCCAGGATTAGGTGGAGGGACGTCCAGCTGGGAGGAGGCCTCGGGGAAGACCCAGGCTAGGTGGAGGAACGTCCAGCTGGGAGGAGGCCTCGGGGAAGACCCAGGACTAGGTTGAGGGACGTCCAGCTGGGAGGAGGCCTCGGGGAAGACCCGGGACTTTACAGGTGAGGCACATCCAGCTTGGGAGGAGGCCTCGGGGGACCCGGGACTAGGTGGAAAAACGTCCTGCTTAAGGGAGGCCTCGGGGAAGACCCAGGACTAGGTGGAGGGACGTCCCGCTTAAGGGAGGCCTCGGGGAAGACCCAGGACTAGGTGGAGGGACGACAAGCTGGGAGGAGGCCTCGGGGAAGACCCAGGACTAGGTGGATGGACGTTCAGATGAAGGGAGGCCTCGTGGAAGACCCAGGACAAGGTGGAGGGATTATATCTCCAACATTGGAGATGTCTCTCCACCTAGTCCTGGGTCTTCCCCGAGGCCTCGAGCGTCTCTACTCCGAGCTCCTCACAGATGACTGAGCTTCTCACCTTATGTCTAAGGGAGACACCAGCCCCCCCTTCCTGAGGAAACCCTGGATCTGGTTCTTTTTGTCATGAACCAGCCTTCATGACCATAGGTGATGGTAGGAACCAAAACTGACCGGTAGATCGAGATCTTTGGCTTCTGGCTCAGATCTTCTCGTCACAACGGTGCGATAAATTGACTGTAATACAAGATGGTCATCACAAATCTCACTGATACACATTTAACGTCAAATCTACAGTAACCGCTAGTAACGATTGTCCAGCAAGTTACTGGGAATACTTTTTCCAGTAAAGGTACCGTACTTCCATTTATAGTATTTTATGTATTCACTGTAAAATACAAAACAATTAAACACAACATAAGATAAAAAGTAAAAATACAGTAATTTACTGTAGCCTACTATCTATATACTATAGTGGCTATGTTGTGATTTCTACAGAAATACTTAGACTACTGTGATGTTGTCATGGCAACAAGGTTGAGATGTAACGTTACACCACTGTACTGTAAAGTCAAATACAGTAGTGTTACTGTGAAATCTAAAGTAATACTTGGTGATTTCACAGTTATTATTTACAGTGCACAGAAAGTGTATTGCAGAAAAGTCAAACTCCGGTTGATACTCTGACTAATTGGGTGTTTTTGCCCATTGACCCCCATCCACAGCAAACCCCCAAGGCACCCCCCCCCCCCCCCCCACACACACACACACACACACACACACACACACACACACATCCCACGACATATTAGGAGTTTGTGGAGGCTGAATTTACTTCAGGGGCTTTCTGTGCTCTCATTGATCCTCCGAGGAGAGGACCTACGGGGGAGCTGGAATCAATGGAGCGGGAAATTAGCCCTTAATTAATAAATATTTGTATTCAGCTCGTCCACCGCCTCAGGAGGAGACACCTGTGTGCATGCTAATCACACACACACACACACACACACACACACACACACACACACACATAGGCGGCTCTATTCTTTTAAGCGGTGAAATAATCATGGCCGAACCTTTGAGTTTTTATAATTTTTGCAAAATATGGGATCAGTTCTTCTGTCAAAGTACGCTCATCAGCTTCTAGGACACAACTGCTGCCTGTCCCACCTAGCCTCTCTTCAGTGCATTTAACCCTCATGTTGTCCTCATGTTGGCCTCATGTTGTCCTCATGTTGTCCTCATGTTGTCCTCATGTTGTCCTCATGTTGCCCCCATGTTGTCCTCATGTTGTCCCCATGTTGTCCTCATGTTGTCCTCATGTTGTCCTCATGTTGTCCTCATGTTGCCCTCATGTTGTCCTCATGTTGCCCTCATGTTGTCCTCATGTTGCCCTCATGTTGTCCTCATGTTGTCCTCATGTTGTTGCCATGTTGCCCTCATGTTGTCTTCATGTTGTCCTCATGTTGTCCCCATGTTGTCCCCATGTTGCCCTCATGTTGTCCTCATGTTGTCCTCATGTTGCCCTCATGTTGTCCTTGTGTTGCCCTCATGTTGCCCTCATGTTGTCTTCATGTTGTCCTCATGTTGCCCTCATGTTGTCCTCATGTTGTCCCCATGTTGTCCTCATGTTGTCCTCATGTTGTCCTCATGTTGCCCTCGTGTTGTCTTCATGTTGCCCTCATGTTGCCCTCATGTTGTCCCCATGTTGCCCTCATGTTGTCCTCATGTTGTCCCCATGTTGTCCTATATCAATGTTCTCTTTAATTCCCCAAAATAACATGATTGATTCCACCCAACGCTCTTTGCCAAGTACAAATCTCTACTTTCATTAATTTTGGGGCGTCTTATTCAATTTTATAGCATTGTAAAACAAATGGAAGTGTTTTTGAAATAGTATTGAGTAAAAGTTGACATATTCCAGTCTGTGATTATCATCAACATCCATTCCTTTAATTTTAGTCTCAATAATTCCTAATTTCTGCTTTTCTAACTCAAACATTAGGTATAATTTCCTATAAATGAGCTTTATAATTTAGGTATAAATTCCAAAAATGGTGTGTATATGTGTTGCTGTGTATCTATCTATCTATCCATCTATCCATCTATCTATCCATCTATCCATCTATCTATCCATCTATCTATCTATCCATCTATGTATCTATCTATCTATCTGTCTATCTATCTATCTATCTATCTATCTATCTATCTATCTATCATTGTTACGTTGGTAGAACAATCCAGAAACTGAGTCATGCAACTAGTCCACTCTTTGTTTTAATATGATAAAACTAAGCACTTCTTACAGTGTATTCAGGGCACTGCGTCTGTGCTCTCAGAGCACCACTCAGAACGACCGTAAGAGATGACAAAACTGAATATTTGTCGGAAGATGGAAAGATTATGTATGTGCAACCACACGGGGAGTCTGAAACAGAAGAAGAAGAGTGACTCTGACGCCGCTGTTCTGTTCCTCACCTCGAGATCCAGGCACCAGGAAGTTATTTCTGAATGTTAAAAGGATTGTTAAGAAGATCGTCTGTACGCTCTCACACACCACAGAGAAGGAGAACCTGGGAAATAAGAGAGAGAGAGAGAGAGAGATGGTGTGCATCGGTCCTGCTGGCACTCAGATGTTATTTAGATGGAAACAAAGAGAAAGGAAGAAATAGATGGATGCAGGAGGAGGAGGAGGAGGAGAAGAGATGCAGCGGGGGTGCTGTAATGGTAGATAGTGGGAGGGAAATGAAAGAAGATGGGTTAGAGGTAGCTGGTTGGAGGATGCCAAAGGAACAGATGAAAAACAGAAACTAGTGTCTGTGAATTACAGATAAAAGCTCCATCGCTCTGCTGCAGAGGGTCGAGACAGATGTCAACAGATGAGCTCTATCCACGTGTCATGAGAACTCCGCAAACCTTACATTGAACATTACCAACAGGCTCATCACTATCGGCCTTGACAACTATGTAGAAATACTTCCACACAGCTGACTTTCCTTCGTCTTCAATAGTTTTAAAATCTCCTGCGGCCAACTTCTTTTTTAACATCTTCCATCGTTGCGCTGCCACATGAAGCTTAATACGCACGTCTTCGTTGTCACAGCTAGTTTAACAAATTTCCGCACACAGGAAGACGGATGTTAGGGTAATATTGAACATTTATTTTAATCCAAAAACGAACATTTGCATCAGGTGAAACAGGCCCATTGGTTACCTACATAATAAGCTTTTTTAAATTCAAAATGTTCAATGCCTTATCGCGCTGATGTGACCGAGCCCGACCCGAACCCGAGCATCCTTTCTAAAAATCTGTCCGAACCCGGCCCGACCCGTCGGGTACCGTCGGGCTCGGGTCGGGTATCCATCCTCTACTTTAGACACAGGCACTGAACTAAACATGGATAAATCCCTGGCAATTTGGGGAAAGAAGTCTGCATTTGATCAGAAAATTTCTTCTTGTCAGCACTTTGATGGTAAAAACATATTCCAGGGCGTCTCATTTCTCTATTTAGGCTCTTCTCATGAACCATTCAGACATTTAACCCTCCTGTTTTCCCATTTTTTTAAAGTTTCTAAATCAGAAATTTGGGTTTCCTTCAACCAAATTGTAAAATAAACAAACGTGGATGGTTCCTCACAAGTTAACCCTCATATTATCCTTGGGTCAAATTGACCCGTTTTCAGTTAATATTTTTTTTTTCCTCACAAAAAAATGGGCCGTCGAATAACGGGGTGAAAATGTCAAGAATAGAAATATCAAAAAAACAGAGAAACTGCCTAAATCTCCAATGTCTTTACACATAACTTTGGGAATGTTAAGGGTACTGTTGCATTTGCTGTAAAATACATGAAATAGACGTAAAATAGTTAAATGTGCCACCCAACTCCCGTTGTTTTTGGAACACTGTTCACAAAAAATGGTTCACATTTTGCAGCTATCTGGTGTTTTTCTGTCCTCGTCCTGGCTGAAGACTCCTTTAAAGCCTAAAGAGAGACCGGGGGAAGAACAACCACGGTAAAACCATGCAGCCAAAACAAGAAAACGTCTCGGGTTACGTATGTAACCCTTGTTCCCCGAGATAGGGAACGAGACACTGCGTCGGTTACGACACTATGGGGAAAAAAAAGCTATAACCGATGCAGTGTCGTTCCCTCTGTGGGGGAATCCGTATGACGCAGTGTCGGTTCGTTCTTTTTTCCCATCGAAGTGTCGGGAACGTCTCGGTTACAGTATGTAACCCTTGTTCCCCGAGATAGGCAGCAAACTGGGGACAGAGAGAGACGGACGCCCGAAATCTGCAAGCTCCTGTCGCGCTGACCCAAACAAATCTGGAGCAGAGGCAAAGAACCGCACTGAAACTAGCCTCCGAGATGATTTTAGAGCCTGGGGATTATGTGTATTTTCATCCCGTTGGTTTGATAAACTCTCACAGAAGCATATGTGAAGTAGGGCTGATTCAGTTCACTCCCTCCCTCTCTCTCTCTCTCTGTCTCTCTCTCTCTGAGGCAGAAATACACCTCAGTGAATAATCAGGCTGCTCTGTGGGCATATATAACATCTTGCCACACCCCAAAACTGATGTCCCAACAGGTGCTTTGGCTTTGCTCCTGTGGTGTCTGAACAGCCATGCTGGATGATGTGTTGATAAGGAAGCTGCTTGACATTGTCTCTTGATTATAAAGTTTATTATATCAAAGATTCAGCGTCACTTTACAAGCTCTGCAGGCATACTTTATATAGGATATGTTTGGGTTACATGTTAGATAACATATAGTCTAAAGTCTCATCCAACTCATCACTTTTCCACATTAACAGCCCATCTTTCCGTTAAAATGTAAATCATTAATCCTTTGCATTGGTGCATCATTAGTGTTTAAATTCCTCAAACACAGCTGAGTGTGTAGGAGGAGCAGGTAAAACACCTCAAAATTAACACTGGCGATGAACTTCCTGACAGATGCTACTTTGTCAATAAAATAATGTACTGATTGAAACATCTGTCGGAGCGGAGGTGCATGGATTTATAACAGAGTAAATTGTATTAAATAACACTCATGGCAACTGGTAGTTATCTGGGAGATATCTGGGTGATATCTGGGTGATATCTGGGTGATATCTGGGCGATATCTGGGTGATATCTGGGCGATATCTGGGTGATATCTGGGCGATATCTGGGTGATATCTGGGTGATATCTTGGTGATATCTGGGCGATATCTTGGTGATATCTGGGTGATATCTGGCTGATATCTGGGAGATATCTGGGAGATATCTGGCTGATATCTGGGAGATATCTGGGCGATATCTGGGTGATATCTGGGTGATATCTGGATGATATCTGGGTGATATCTGGGTGATATCTGGATGATATCTGGATGATATCTGGATGATATCTGGGTGATATCTGGGTGATATCTGGATGATATCTGGATGATATCTGGATGATATCTGGGTGATATCTGGGTGATATCTGGGTGATATCTGGGAGATATCTGGATGATATCTGGATGATATCTGGGTGATATCTGGATGATATCTGGGTGATATCTGGGTGATATCTGGGTGATATCTGGGTGATATCTGGGTGATATCTGGGAGATATCTGGATGATATCTGGGTGATATCTGGATGATATCTGGGTGATATCTGGGTGATATCTGGGTGATATCTGGATGATATCTGGGTGATATCTGGGTGATATCTGGGAGATATCTGGGTGATATCTGGGTGATATCTGGGTGATATGTGGGTGATATGTGGGAGTTATGTGGGAATCATGCAGAAATGATGGAGATGGAGGAGACTGCACACATGACGAGTCCAATACATTTAGATTAAATGCAGCTTTATAAATTATTGAACAAGGAAGATAACCGTGGGGCGTCAGCTCTTTCTTCATGTGGAACAGCAACACTTGAAGGTAATAAAAGACACAGCTGTACTCTACTGCCATCTACTGGACATAAGACTACACGGCAGGCAGATGAAGGACACTCACATCAACACCCTGTCTTCTCTTCCTCTTTTAACCTGTTCCCGCTCATGTTTTTATTTTACAATACATTTTTAGATTTAGAAAATCTAGAAATGTCCTCATGTTGTCCTCATGTTGTCTTTATGTTGTCCTCATGATGTCCTCATGTTATCTTCATGTTGTCCTTATGTTGTCTTCATGTTGCCCTCATGTTGCCCTCATGTTGTCCTCATGTTGCCCTCATGTTGTCCTCATGTTGTCCTCATGTTGTCCTCATGTTGTCTTTATGTTGTCCTCATGTTGTCCTCATGTTATCTTCATGTTGTCCTTATGTTGTCCTCATGTTGCCTCCATGTTGCCCTCATGTTGTCCTCATGTTGTCCTCATGTTGTCCCCATGTTGTCCTCCTCATGTTGCCCTCTTGTTGTCCTCATGTTGCCCTCATGTTGTCTTCATGTTGTCCTCATGTTGTCCTCATGTTGTCTCCATGTTGTCCCCATGTTGTCCTCATGTTGTCTTCATGTCATCCTCATGTTGTCTTCATGTTGTCCTCATGTTGTCCTCATGTTGTCCTCATGTTGTCCTCATGTTGTCCCCATGTTGTCCTATATCAATGTTCTTTTTAATTCCCCAAAATAACATGATTGATTCCACCCAACGCTCTTTGCCAAGTACAAATCTCTACTTTCATTAATTTTGGGGCGTCTTATTCAATTTTATAGCATTGTAAAACAAATGGAAGTGTTTTTGAAATAGTATTGAGTAAAAGTTGACATATTCCAGTCTGTGATTATCATCAACATCCATTCCTTTCATTTTAGTCTCAATAATTCCTAATTTCTGCTTTTCTAACTCAAACATTAGGTATAATTTCCTATAAATGAGCTTTATTGATCATACATTCCAAAAATAAATAAAACTAAAATGAATAAGTTAGTGTTACTTAGTGTTGAAAACGTCAAAAAAGTGACAAACATTGAAAAAAAGCCTCAAGAGTGTTGAAAAAGGGACAAAAACATTTTAAAAAGCATTGATATTGAGGGAGGGAAAACAGGAAGACAGACTACCACAATAAGACAAGACAAGACACCCAAACCATAAGAAAAGCCACCACAATGTTGAAAAAAAAGTTAATTTTGACCCAGAAATTAAATAATTGCACAGTAGACGGTAAAAATGTAATTTTATTTCATGTGTCATGCTCATAGCATATAATATGAAATCCTATACCCTATTTTTTTTTTACCCAAGCAACTACATGAAATGTGACAGAAACCAAAACAAAAGCATGTCTTTCTCTCTCTGTTTTATTATTTTTTTTAAATATATTTCAGACATGTATCAGACAAAAGAAAGCCCGAGTCTGACCCACCGATACAGGGGCAGCCTGGGAAATAAAATCCTTCATTATCATAAAAAAACATTTCACAAATTAAAGGAAAATTCAGTTTTAATCCAAACAGACAGACAGTAGACAGTAGTACCTGCATAACCAGTTAACAGTGTTATTGTGCAGATAAATAATGTCAGTAATTTTAGTTTATTTTTATAAAAACTTACTTTTTCTCTTACAGTAATACATTACCCTGTGGCATAGTTGGTAAAACCAAGACCCTTCTTACAAAATGTAGCTTAGCATTACACACGCTAAAAACACCAAAATGCTCTCTGTAACTAAACTAAAAGGAGATATAATAAGATGCATATGAATCCACTCATTGTTCATATTTAGCTGTATTTTCTTGAGGCCTGTGCAGATTTCTTAACCCTCGTGTCGTCTTCTCGTCAACATTGAAAATCAACACTTTTGTTGACGCTTTTTAATCAATGTTTTTAACTTTTTCTTATGTTTTTGTCCCTTTATTCAACATGAGGACAACATGAAGACAACATGAAGACAACATGGAGACAACATGAGGGCAACATGAGGACAACATAAAGACAACATGAGGGCAACATGGGGACAACATGAGGACAACATGGATACAACATGGGGACAACATGGGTGCAACATGAGGACAACATGAGGACAACATGAAGACAACATGAGGACAACATGAGGGCAACATGAGGACAACATGAGGACAACATGAAGACAACATGGGGACAACATGAGGACAACATGAAGACAACATGAGGACAACATGAGGACAACATGAGGATAACATGAGGGCAACATGAGGACAACATGAGGAAAACATGAAGACAACATGAGGACAACATGAAGACAACATGAGGACAACATGAGGGCAACATGAGGACAACATGAAGACAACATGAGGGCAACATGGGGACAACATGAGGACAACATGGATACAACATGGATACAACATGGGGACAACATGAGGACAACATGAAGACAACATGAGGACAACATGAGTGCAACATGAGGACAACATGAAGACAACATGGGGACAACATGAGGGCAACATGAAGACAACATGAGGACAACATGAAGACAACATGAGGACAACATGAGGACAACATGAGGGCAACATGAGGGCAACATGAGGGCAACATGAAGACAACATGGGGACAACATGAGGGCAACATGAAGACAACATGAGGACAACATGAAGACAACATGAGGACAACATGAGGACAACATGAGGACAACATGAGGGCAACATGAGGACAACATGAAGACAACATGAGGGCAACATGAGGACAACATGAAGACAACATGAGGACAACATGAAGACAACATGAGGACAACATGAGGGCAACATGAGGACAACATGAAGACAACATGAGGGCAACATGAGGGCAACATGAGGACAACATGAGGACAACATGAAGACAACATGAAGACAACATGAGGACAACATGAAGACAACATGAGGGCAACATGAGGACAACATGAGGACAACATGAGGGTTAAGAAAGCAGTAAGATGGCAGAGAGGGAGACAAAATGCCAGTAACAAGTTTCAAAAGAAAGAAAAACATTGATTTTATAAATTAGAATCTGCATTGACATCTATACATAAACACACTATAGAAATACATTTACATTATTGCTCGACATTCTGTTATGGCTAAAAGAAACGGTCATTATTTCATTATTTGCCGGAAATACAGATTTTTGTTGGTCTTCGGACCTGGAGACTGATGTGGAGCCGGTGGTAAAAACATAACATTATGGGAAAAATGTCCCTTGTCCTCCTCTCAGTATGCTGTCCAAAATCTAGTGATAGCCTAACCACTACTGGCCACTAGATGGCGCTCTCTGTGTAACGAAAGGCTGAAAGCTGAAAGGAGGACAACTTGAGGTTTCAGTGTGTCAGAGGTGAATCCAGATAGAAAAGATCCAGGACAGGAGACCAGATCCGGGACTTGAGATCAGATCAGGGGCATGAGACCAGTTCTGGGACATGAGACCAGATCCATGACATGAGACCAAATCCGGGACATGAGACCAGATCCGGGACGTGACACCAGATCAGGGACATGAGACCAGATCCTGGACATGAGACCAGATCCATGACATGAGACCAAATCCGGGACATGAGACCAGAGCCGGGACGTGACACCAGATCAGGGACATGAGACCAGATCAGGGACATGAGACCAGATCAGGGACATGAGACCAGATCCGGGACATGACACCAGATCAGGGACATGAGACCAGGTCTGGGACATGAGACCAGATCAGGGACATGAGACCAGATCAGGGACATGAGACCAGATTTGGGACATGAGACCAGATCCAGGACATGACACCAGATCCGGGACATGACACCAGATCAGGGACATGAGACCAGGTCTGGGACATGAGACCAGATCCGGGACATGAGACCAGATCCATGAAATGAGACCAGATCTGGGACATGAGACCAGATCCAGGACCTGAGCCCACCCAAGGTGAAGAAAGACAAACTGAGGACTATCTCCATCCTGTTCAGCGTCCACGCTGTGAGTCACCGTCCCGCCCTCCGTTGCCGTGGACGCGGGGCTGGGTGCGTCCGGATCCTGCAGCTGGTCTGCGTTGAGGATCCGTCTTGGTTTCAGCCGTCCCTGTGCAGCTCCAGGTCGGCCCCGAACAGCTCCCTGTAGAGGGGGGGGAAGTGTGTCCGCACGACGTCGGGGTGGACGGCGCGGAACGCCGACAGCGTCTCCGTGTGACGGGTGCACAGGGACCGCAAGGCCGACACCTTACATCTGAGCTGAGGAGGCAAGGAGACAAGGAGAGGAGGAGAGGGGGAGGAGGGAGGCAAGGAGACAAGGAGAGGAGGAGAGGAGGAGAGGGGAGAAGAGAGGAAAGAAGACCAGGAGAGGGGGAGGGGGGAGAAAAGAGGAAAAGGAGACAAGGAGAGGGGGAGGAGGGAGGCAAGGAGACAAGGAGAGGGGAGAGGGGAGGAGGGAGGCAAGGAGACAAGGAGAGGAGGAGAGAGGGAGGAGGGAGGCAAGGAGACAAGAAGAAGAGGAGAGAGGGAGGAGGGAGGCAAGGAGACAAGGAGAGGAGGAGAGGAGGAGAGGGGAGAAGAGAGGAAAGAAGACCAGGAGAGGGGGAGGGGGGAGAAAAGAGGAAAAGGAGACAAGGAGAGGGGAGAGGGGGAGAGGGGGACGAGGAGGGGGTGACGAGGAGGGGGGGAGGCAAGGAGAGGAGGAGAGGGGGAGAGGGGGAGGGGGGAGGCAAGAAGACAAGGAGAGGAGGAGAGGAGGAAAGGGGGAGGTAAGGAGACCAGGAGAGGAGGAGAGGGGAGAAAAGAGGAAAGGAGACCAGGAGAGGGGAGAGGAGGAGGGGGGAGAAAAGAGGAAAGGAGACCAGGAGAGGGGGAGAGGAGGAGAGGGGAGAAGAGAGGAAAGGAGACAATGAGAGAAAACAGGGCAGGAGACAATTAGATAAGGAGAGAAGGAGAGGAAGAGAGGGGAAAGGAAAGAAGAGAGGAAAGAAGACAAGAAGAGGGGGAGGGAAGAGGAAACAGAAAAGGAGACAAGGAGAGGAAACAAGGTGACATGAGACAATTAGATAAGGAGAGGAGGAGAGGGGAAAGGAAAGAAGAGAGGAAAGAAGACAAGGAGAGGGGAGAGGAAACAGGAAAGGAGACAAGGAGAGGAGGAGAGGGGAAAGGAAAGAAGAGAGGAAAGGAAGGGAAATTCTGTGTTGCAGTTGCACAAATAGTAGAAATATAAATAAAGAAATATAAGGAGTGTGGATATGTTCGGTATTTACATAGTTGGGGAAAAAAATGTATATTAAAAATAAAATAAAATAATTAGATTAATAAGTAATAAATAACAGGAAGCGTGCATGTGTGTGTGTAAAAAAAATAAAATATTTAAAAAATTAAAAATACATAAATTAAACAGTAACGTGTGTGTGTATTAATAGACAAAAAAATAATTGATTAAAAAATAATAATACATTTAAAAATAACAAATCAGAATATATTCTATTCTATTGTTATGAATGAGTAATGCAAGCTGTTCTTATTGGGATCATGGGAGTTGTAGTTCTCCGTCCGGCCACACGGGGGCGGAGCGAGGCTGTTTCTAAACCCATTGACTCATTTTATAAAAGTTTCCATGTCAGAAATTTGGGTGTCTATCCATCAAAATGTCCAAAATCCAACAATTTTATTCAATTTTATGGCATTTTAAAAATATAATTGTTTAAGGACGTTGAAGAAAGTGACAAAAATGACCGAAAAAGCTTAAAAATGGGAGAAAAAAAGCAGAAGAAAAGACGAAAACATCGGAAAAAAAGGGGAAAAAAGGTGGAAAAAAAGTAACAAAAACATCGGAAAAAGCAGCAGAAAAAGTTTTTTTTTTTTAATTTAGACAGAGAAAAACCAAATGTTGCATTGTGGGTAGGAGGACAACTCGAGGGTTAATGTGTTGATGTCTCTACTTCATATAATTAGATTACAGGCATTAAAACGGCTGGTTTCTATGAGTAAGGCTGGCGTACCTGAACGTGTGTGTGTGTGTGTGTGTGTGTGACTGTGTCTGGTGTGTCTGGTGTGTGTGGTGTGTGTGTGTGTGTGTGTGTGTGTGTGCGTGCGTGTGACTGTGTCTGGTGTGTGTGGTGTGTGTGTGTGTGTGTGTGTGTTTCTCTGTGTGTCTGTGTGTGTGTGTGACTGTGTGTGACCGTGTCTGGTGTGTCTGGTGTGCGGTGTGTGTGTGTGTGAGTGTGTGCGTGTGTTTCTCTGTGTGTCTGTGTGTGTGTGTGTGTGTGTGTGACCGTGTCTGGTGTGTGGTGTGTGTGTGTGTGTGCCATGTGCATGCCTGTCTTTCTGTCTGTGTGTGTGTGTGTTTGTGTGTGTGTGTCTGTGTGACTGTGTCTGGTGTGCGGTGTGTGTGAGTGTGTGTGTGTGTGTGTGTGTGTGCGTGTGTTTCTCTGTGTGTGTGTGTGTGTGTGTGTGTGTCTATCTGTGTGTCTCTATATGTGTGTGTGTGTATGCCTGTCTTTCTGTCTGTGTGTGTGTGTGTGTGTGTGTGTCTGGTGTGTCTGTGTGTGTGTGTGTGTGTGTGTGTCTGTGTGTGAGTGTGTGCGTGTGTTTCTCTGTGTGTGTGTGTGTGTGTGTCTGTCTGTGTGTCTCTATATGTGTGTGTGTGTATGCCTGTCTTTCTGTCTATGTGTGTGTGTGTGTGTGTGTGTGTGACTGTGTGTGTGTGTACCAAGATTATAAAAGTTTTACAAAGTTTTTAAGTTGTTGTCAGAGCGTGTCTGCTAGTTTTGGAAATGTTACGATAACTGAGGTGTGTGTCTGTGTGTGCGTGTGTGCGTGTGTGTCTGTGTGTGTGTGTGTGTCTGTGTGTGTGTGTCTGTGTGTGTGTGTACCTTGTTCAGCGCTCCGTCCTCTCTCCGGTTCTTCTGCAGGACATGTTGCAGAGCCAGCTGAGTCTTCTGCTGCAGCTTCTCCACCTTCAGCTTCTCCTGCAGCCACGAGCGATCTGCAGCAGAGACACACACACACACACACACACACACACACACACACAGACGTGAGAGTGAAGAGACGTTGGATAGACGTTAGATTGACATTAGAAGGACGTTAGAGTGACGAGACGCTGGATAGACGTTAGATTGACATTAGAAGGACATTAGAGTGAAGAGACGTTGGATAGACGTTAGATTGACATTAGAAGGACGTTAGAGTGAAGAGACGCTGGATAGACATTAGATTGACATTAGAAGGACGTTAGAGTGAAGAGACGTTGGATAGACATTAGATTGACATTAGAAGGACGTGAGAGTGAAGAGACGTTGGATAGACATTAGATTGACATTAGAAGGACGTGAGAGTGAAGAGACGTTGGATAGACATTAGATTGACATTAGAAGGACGTTAGAGTGAAGAGACGTTGGATAGACGTTAGATTGACATTAGAAGGACGTGAGAGTGAAGAGACGTTGGATAGACATTAGATTGACATTAGAAGGACGTTAGAGTGAAGAGACGCTGGATAGACATTAGATTGACATTAGAAGGACGTTAGAGTGAAGAGACGTTGGATAGACATTAGATTGACATTAGAAGGACGTGAGAGTGAAGAGACGTTGGATAGACATTAGATTGACATTAGAAGGACGTGAGAGTGAAGAGACGTTGGATAGACATTAGATTGACATTAGAAGGACGTTAGAGTGAAGAGACGTTGGATAGGACGTTAGATTGACATTAGAAGGACGTTAGAGTGAAGAGACGTTGGATAGACGTTAGATTGACATTAGAAGGACGTGAGAGTGAAGAGACGTTGGATAGACATTAGATTGACATTAGAAGGACGTGAGAGTGAAGAGACACTGGATAGACATTAGATTGACATTAGAAGGACGTTAGAGTGAAGAGACGCTGGATAGACATTAGATTGACATTAGAAGGACGTTAGAGTGAAGAGACGTTGGATAGACATTAGATTGACATTAGAAGGACGTGAGAGTGAAGAGACGTTGGATAGACATTAGATTGACATTAGAAGGACGTGAGAGTGAAGAGACATTGGATAGACATTAGATTGACATTAGAAGGACGTTAGAGTGAAGAGACGTTGGATAGACGTTAGATTGACATTAGAAGGACGTGAGAGTGAAGAGACGTTGGATAGACATTAGATTGACATTAGAAGGACGTTAGAGTGAAGAGACGTTACCTGCGGACAGCAGGAGGAACGCTGAGAACACGGCGATCTCGTCCTCCGACAGACGCAGCGAACACATGCTGTTAGCAAAGTCAAACACTGATGTGATCAAGTCATCACAACCTGGAAACACACACATACACACACACAAACACACACACACAAAACCACACACACACACACACAGGGAAAAAAATATAATTCAGGGACGAATTATCAAATTTTTAACATTTGGTTTCATTGAAGCTCCCGAAAGAAAGAAAGAAAGATGTTTGTCTCATCCTCACTGTGAAAATACTCTAGTTATAGCAGAAGTACTGATTTAACTTCTTTACTCAAGTAAAAGTAACAAAGTACAGGCTTGGAAATTTACTTAACCCTCGTGTTGTCCTCGGGGTCAAGAGTTTCTGAATCAGAAATTTTGGTTTCCTTGAACCAAATTGTAAAATAAAATAACGTGGATGGTTCCATACAACACTCCTTCCAAGTTAAATAATTTCAAAACAACAAAAATGTCCCAAAAAATGCAAAAATACTCGATGAAGACATTGTATAAAGTGAGAAATAACTTTGGGAAAAGTTTGAAAATGTCAAAAAGTGACAACAAATGTCGGAGAAAGCTTCAAAAACTTCAAAACAACACAAAAGTCAGAAAAAACGCAGAAATAATTGACAAAGACATTGTAAAAAGTGAGAAAGAGCTCCGGGAAAAGTTGGAAAACATGAAAAACTGGGCAACAATGTTGGAGAAAGCTACAAAAACTTAAAAAAAATGTCCCAAAAAAATCAACAAAGAACTTTGGGAAAAGTGACAAAAGTGTCTTAAAATTCACTTAACATTTTTACCCAGAAAAACAAAATGTTGGTCGACGGCACACAGCACAAGGGTTGAAGTATAAAAGTAAAAGTAGTCTTGCGAATGACAACCATTATTTAGGCAAAGTTCCCTGGACCACACAAATGTTACTAGAGTGTAAGCTGAGAAAGTGGACATGCTGTTCACACGCTGTTCATATGCCATTACCTTCATTTTAAATGGATGTGTGTCAATAGGCCTAAGATATCACATATTATGTATGATTATTGTGACAGAGACTGGGAATCGTGTCTTGTACAAAGCTCAAGTAATGAGCCAGTTTTGTAAGCTAAGAAACTTTAGTGGACATGGAACACATGCTGTTTATATGCCTTTGCCTTCACTTTAAATGGATGTATGTCAATAGGCCTTATAAAAACCATATTGTATATGATTGTTGTGACAGAGACTGGGACTTGAGACTTGTACAAAACTAAAGTAACGAGCCAATTTTGTAAGCTGACAAACTTTAGTGGACATGGAACACATGCTGTTTATATGCCATTACCTACATTTTAAATGTATGTGTGTCAATAGGCCTTAAATATCACATTTTGTGTATGATTATTGTGACAGCGACTAGGACTCGTGTCCGCGTTATTCTCCGAAATGACGACCTCTTGTACAAAACTAAAGTAACAAGCCAACTCTGTAAGCTGACAAACTTTAGTGGACATGGAACACACGCTGTTTATATGCCATTACCTACATTTTAAATGTATGTGTGTCAATAGGCCTAAAATATCACATTTTGTGTATGATTATTTTGACAGCGACTAGGACTCGTGTCCGCGCTATTCTCCGAAATGACGACCTCTTGTACAAAACTAAAGTAACAAGCCAACTCTGTAAGCTGAGAAACTTTAGTGGACATGGAACACACGCTGTTTATATGCCATTACCTACATTTTAAATGTATGTGTGTCAATAGGCCTAAAATATCACATTTTGTGTATGATTATTTTGACAGCGACTAGGACTCGTGTCCATGCTATTCTCCAACATGACGACCTCTTGTACAAAACTAAGTAACGAGCCGATTTTGTAAGCTGAGAAAGTATAGTGGACATGGAACACACGCTGTTCATATGCCATTACCTACATTTTAAATGGATGTGTGTCAATAGGCCTAAAACATCACATATTGTACAGTATATCATTATTGTGACAGAGACTGGGACTAAACTAAAGTAACGAGTCCATTTTGTAAATTGTAAGGAGTAAAAAGTACCAATATTTATGTTAAAATGTAAAGAGTAAAAGTAAAAAGTCAGCACAAAAATAATTAGTAAAGTAAAAATATTGTCTTCGGGTCAAATTTTACCCCTATACAAAAAGTTTCTATATCAGAACTTTTCCAAAAAAGTCATGTGCATCATTCCCACCAACGCTCTTCACAAGTTAAATAAATACTACATAAAAAACTACTTTCATTGAGTTTGAGTGTTTTTTGTTAATTTTATAGCATTTGTAGGAAAGAAAGAGAGAAAAAATAGAGAAAAATGTCAATAAAAGTAACACAAATGTGAAGAAATGTCAAATAAAGTGACACAATGTCAAAACAAGTGATAAATGTAAAAAAAAGCTTTAAACATTTGGGGAAAAACCCACGAAAATTTCAAATTGACAAAAAGGTTTTCAGTTGAAATGTTGACTCAGAAAAACAAAAATTTCCAGCTTTGTGGGAAGACAACATGAGGGTTAAGTACAGTAACAAAGTATTTGTACTTCCCATCTCTGGTTGGTGAAGAAGTTGTCAGAAATGCCATAAAATGCCATGTGAAGCCATGCAATGTTTCAACAACAACAACAACAACAACAACGGACTCACCGAGCGCTCTGAACACGTCAGGACCTGCAAACTTGCCGTCGAAGTAGACACTGTTGTTCTGGGAGTCGAACAGCCGACACATTCGGACCAGGATGACCTCCAGAGAACCTGGGACACGGAGACAGTGGTGAGTAATGGGAAGTCCAGTGATGATGGTTTAACGACCCTGCTGATAAAGATCACTCATTTCATTCATCAGTCATTAACTAATGGTGCTTTGGTCTATAAAATGTCAAAAGATATGAATGTTCACTCCATTTTCTCAAAGTCTTTAACCCTCCTGGTGTCTTTGGGTCAAATTTGACCCCCTTCCAAAAAGTTTCTATATCAGAAATTTGGGTTTCTTTCAAACAAATTGTCCAAAAAAGTAACGTGGATGTTTCCCAACAACATTCTTCACGCGTTAAATTAATAATCAGTTCACTACTTTCATTGAATATGAGTGTTTCTTTGTCAATTTTATAGCATTTTGGAGAAAAGACAATTGGTAAAAGAACTTTAAAAAAGTGTAAAAAAGAGAGAAAAATTACAATAAAAGTGACTAAAATGTGAACAAATGTCAAACAAATGTAAAAAAAAATGAATAAAAAAGCCTTAAAGATTTGGAGAACAACCCACGAAAATTTCAAAAGGCTCAGGCCCTGTCACACTTCCTGTCTTCGAAACAACATTGAACAAAAAACAAAAAAAAAGAATGATAGTTACATTTTAAATAGTTTTCTACCTACAGACCCTGACCCACCAGGCTGACGGCCAAGAACAGGTGGGGACGAAGGCCTCCCGTTGACCCACGTTGCCTTTGTCTTGGCCAAAGAATAACACTTAAACACATGGAGAAGACTAAAGCCGATACCACGAATGGTTTTCTCTACAGTCTGACTTCCTGTCTGTGTCTCTCACTTCCGAGCTCATTGGTTCCTACTGAAGACGTGATTCTTAACCCTCATGTTGTCCTCATGTTGTCCTCATTTCGTCCTCACGTCGTCCTCATGTTGCCCTCATGTTGTCCTCACGTCGTCCTCATGTTGTCCTCATGTCGTATTCATGTTGCCCTCATGTCGTATTCATGTTGCCCTCATGTTGCCCTCATGTTGTCCTCATGTCGCCCTCATGTCGCCCTCATGTCGCCCTCATGTTGTCCTCACGTCGTCCTCATGTTGTCCTCATGTCGTATTCATGTTGCCCTCATGTTGCCCCCATGTTGTCCTCACGTCGTCCTCATGTTGTCCTCATGTCGTATTCATGTTGCCCTCATGTTGTCCTCATGTCGTATTCATGTTGCCCTCATGTTGTCTTCATGTCGCCCTCATGTCGCCCTCATGTTGTCCTCATGTCGTATTCATGTTGCCCTCATGTTGTCCTCATGTCGCCCTCATGTCGCCCTCATGTTGTCCTCATGTCGTATTCATGTTGCCCTCATGTTGTCTTCATGTCGCCCTCATGTTGTCCTCATGTCGCCCTCATGTTGCCCCCATGTTGTCCTCATGTTGCCCTCATGTTGCCCTCATGTCGTCCTCATGTTGTCTTCATGTTGTCCTCAAGTTGTCCTTCGTCGTCCTCATGTTGTCCTCATGCCGTCCTCATGTCGTCCTCATGTCGTATTCATGTTGTCCTCATGTTGTCCCCATGTTGTCCTCATGTTCTCTTCATGTTGTCCTCATGTTGCCCTCATGTTGTCCTCATGTTGTCCCCATGTTGTCTTCATGTTGTCCTCATGTTGTCCTCATGTTGCCCTCATGTTGCTCTCATGTTGTCCCCATGTTGTCCTCATGTTGTCCTATATCAATGTTCTTTTTAATTCCCCATAATAACATGATTGATTCCACCCAACGCTCTTTGCCAAGTACAAATCTCTACTTTCATTAATTTTGGGGCGTCTTATTCAATTTTATAGCATTGTAAAACAAATGGAAGTGTTTTTGAAATAGTATTGAGTAAAAGTTGACATATTCCAGTCTGTGATTATCATCAACATCCATTCCTTTAATTTTAGTCTCAATAATTCCTAATTTCTGCTTTTCTAACTCAAACATTAGGTGTAATTTCTTATAAATGAGGTTTATTGACCATAAATTCCAAAAATAACTGTAAAACTAAAGTTAATAAGTTAGTGTTACGTAGCGTTGAAAACGTCAAAAAAGTGACAAACATTGAAAAAAGCATCAAAAGTTTTGAAAAAAGGGACAAAATCCTAAGAAAAAGTTCAAAACATCGATTAAAAAGCGTCAAAAATGTTGATTTTCTATTTTGACGGAAAAACAACACAAGGGTTAATTCTTTATTTAGTAGGTAGTAATTCCAGTGTTTTCACCCTTGTCACAGTACACGAGGAGGAGAAATTATTATTTTTTCCAATTTGTCACAAGGTCCATAGGTTTGAATCCGACTTTGCTGTAAAGGTGCTCTAAAAAAGGAGACTATAAAAAAATTCCAAAAATAACTGTAAAACTAAAGTTAATAAGTTAGTGTTACGTAGTGTTGGAAAATGTAAAAAAAAGACAAACATTGAAAAAAAAACTGTCAAAATTGTTGAAAATAGGGACAAAAACAAAAAAAGTTTCAAACATCGATAGAAAGAGTCAACAAAATATTTAAATATTTAAAATATTTTGATGGAAAGACGACACGGGGGTTAAAACACACGTATATAATCTCATCAGGAAGCTTTGTTGACGATGATAACTAATAATATTGAACAGCTTCTTCTCTCACCGGCTTTCAGCAGAACGATCTGGTCGTTTTGGCAGAGGTCCATGAAGCCGTCGATGCGTTTGGCGAATTCCACCACGTACTGGATGGCCTCGGTGATCTTTACGGCACACAGCTGCCACATCACCTCCCGCGGCTGCAGAGAAACCACATGCATCAGGTCCAACAGAACCATGAGACAACAAGAAGGAAGAAAGGGGATCTGTAGAGAAACCTGTAGGGGGAGATCTATAGAGAAACCTGTAGGGGGCTCTATAGAGAAACCTGTAGGGGGAGATCTATAGGGGGGCTCAATAGAGAAACCTGTAGGAGATATCTATAGAGAAACCTGTAGGGGAGCTCTATAGAGAAACCTGTAGGGGGGCTCTATAGAGAAACCTGTAGGGGGAGATCTATAGAGAAACCTGTAGGGGGGCTCAATAGAGAAACCTGTAGGGGAGCTCTATAGAGAAACCTGTAGGGGGAGATCTATAGAGAAACCTGTAGGGGGGCTCAATAGAGAAACCTGTAGGGGATATCTATAGAGAAACCTGTAGGGGAGCTCTATAGAGAAACCTGTAGGGGGGTCTATAGAGAAACCTGTAGGGGGAGATCTATAGAGAAACATGTAGGGGGGCTCAATAGAGAAACCTGTAGGGGATATCTATAGAGAAACCTGTAGGGGGGCTCAATAGAGAAACCTGTAGGAGATATCTATAGAGAAACCTGTAGGGGAGCTCTATAGAGAAACCTGTAGGGGGGCTCTATAGAGAAACCTGTAGGGGGGCTCAATAGAGAAACCTGTAGGGGGGCTCTATAGAGAAACCTGTAGGGGGAAATCTATAGAGAAACATGTAGGGGGGAGCTCTATAGAGAAACCTGTGGGGGGGCTCTATAGAGAAACCTGTAGGGGGAGATCTATAGAGAAACCTGTAGGGGGGCTCTATAGAGAAACCTGTTGGGGATATCTATAGAGAAACCTGTAGGGGGGCTCAATAGAGAAACCTGTAGGGGATATCTATAGAGAAACCTGTAGGGGGGCTCAATAGAGAAACCTGTAGGAGATATCTATAGAGAAACCTGGGGGGAGCTCTATAGAGAAACCTGTAGGGGGCTCTATAGAGAAACCTGTAGGGGGGCTCTATAGAGAAACCTGTAGGGGGAGATCTATAGAGAAACCTGTAGGGGGCTCAATAGAGAAACCTGTAGGGGGCTCTATAGAGAAACCTGTAGGGGGAGATCTATAGAGAAACATGTAGGGGAGCTCTATAGAGAAACCTGTAGGGGGGCTCTATAGAGAAACCTGTAGGGGGAGATCTATAGAGAAACCTGTAGGGGGGCTCTATAGAGAAACCTGTTGGGGATATCTATAGAGAAACCTGTAGGGGAGCTCTATAGAGAAACCTGTAGGGGGGCTCTATAGAGAAACCTTTAGGGGGCTCTATAAAGAAACCTGTAGGGAGGGCTCTGTAGCGAAACCACAGTCATCATGTTGAACAGAACCATGTGACAGGGCAACAAGAAGAAAGAATCTGTAGGAAGAGGATCTGTAGAGAAACCTGTAGGGGGCTCTATAGAGATATTCATCATGTTTAACAGAACCATGTGACAGTGCAACACTTTCTTTTACAGTACATCTAGCCGAGGCGTTTACCCAAAGCGACTTCCTGTGAAAAGCTTTCAACCCTGAAGGAGCAAACTCCAGACAGCAAGAAGTACATTCGCTTTAAATAATTAAAACTACAAAGAGAGCAGCTGTAAGTTTTTATGCTTTTCTTTTTTTCTCTCATCATCATCATCATCCAAGGTGCAGTTGGAGGAGATGTGTTTTCAGCCCGCAGCGGAAGATGTCTAGGCGTTTGTGCGTCCTGAGGCCTGGACTACGAGTTTGAGCACAACCAATACATCGGCGGCCCGATATTAGGCATTTCCCGATCAATGGGCAGAAGTTAACCCCTTAAGACCCGCCCCTCCTCATTTGCATAATGAGGCAGAAATGCATGAAGAAATGTAAAAGTGACAGGCAGAAATAAATACCAGGGGTGAAAATAAATAGGGTAGAAAATGCAACGGAAGAATAAAACAGACAAAAAAAATTAAACACACACAGAAATAAATACATTTAAAAAATAAGTAATTAATAAATAAAGTTGAAGATTATAACGGACAATAAATAAATAAGGTAATTATTACAAAGGGGAAAAAATAAAGAAGCTAATTAAAAGAGATATAAACATTTACGTCTCACTGTATAATTTAATTTCTACCTACATTTATTTGTTTATTGTATTTTTTGGGGGCAATTAATTGTATGGTATTTATTTATTGAGCATTTATTTATTTCTGTATTTATTTTTAAATATGCTAGACCTGGTCCTCCATATCAGCATTCATAAAGGCCGAAATAAACAAAAAACAGAATCATTTATAATGATAAATAAATGATTCTGATAAAATAAAAACGGACGGTCAACCATGTTATGAGTGTTGGCGTTGCGTAATCTTTAACATATAAACTGACTGTCTGAATAAAAACTATGTAACAGGGAATAAGTTATAAGATGTAAGATGTAGACGTTATGACCACAGTCCAGGTTCTGTATGAGGGCTGATATAACCAATAAGAGAGTTGTCCAGCAGACACGTTGGTTGCTAAAAAATAAATGTTGACTGCCCTCAAATGGAAAGCTGCAATTAAAAAGCCCACGGAAACGCTCACCTTGCTCTGGTAGCTCTCCACCTCGCCCTGCAGGAAGCTCTGCCAGCTGGTCTGCTGCAGCTCCTCCGTCAGGTGCTGACACGTCTCCAGGTGAGACTTTGAGATGGTTTGGACCAGGTGATCTGCAACAGAACACAAACAGCATAATAACTATCAGAATAACAATAACTTTATTAGTATAGCGCCTTAAAAACAGACTGCAAGTAATGCACAGTAATGTTATCCGCTTCCTGTTAAATGCCCCCCCAGACTCATATTGGTCTTGTGTCATCTTCAAGACCCTTTTGTTGATGTTTTTTATCAATGTTTTTCACTTCTTCCTACGTTTTTCTACCTTTTTAAACACTTTTGATGCTTTTTTTTTCAATGTTTGTTTCCTTTTTTGAAATTTACAACACAAAAGGTGACAAAAGGGTGAAAAAATGCTACGAAAAGGCAACAAAAAGACAACAAAAATGCAACAAAAAGGCAATGAAAAGGCGATGAAAATGCTACGAAAAGGCGACAAAAAGGCAACAAAAAGGCGACAACAAGGCAACAAAAATGGCGACAAAAAGGCGACGAAAATGCTACGAAAAGGCGACAAAAGGGCGACAAAAATGCTACGAAAAGGCGACAAAAAGACAACAAAATGCAAGAAAAAGGCAACAAAAAGGCAAGAAAAAGGCAATGAAAATGCTACGAAAAGGCGACAAAAGGGCGACAAAAATGCTACGAAAAGGCGACAAAAAGGCAACAAAAGTGCTACGAAAAGGCGACAAAAAGGCAACAAAATGCAAGAAAAAGGCAACAAAAAGGCAAGAAAAAGGCAATGAAAAGGCGATGAAAATGCTACGAAAAGGCGACAAAAGGGCGACAAAAATGCTACGAAAAGGCGACAAAAAGGCAACAAAAATGCAACAAAAAGATAACAAAAAGGCAAGAAAAAGGCGATGAAAATGCTACGAAAAGGCGACAAAAAGGCAACAAAAATGCTACGAAAAGGCGACAAAAAGGCAACAAAATGCAAGAAAAAGGCAACAAAAAGGCAACAAAAAGGCGATGAAAATGCTACGAAAAGGCGACAAAAGGGCGACAAAAATGCTACGAAAAGGCGACAAAAACGCAACAAAAATGCTACGAAAAGGCGACTAAAAGGCAACAAAATGCAACAAAAAGGCAACAAAAAGGCAAGAAAAAGGCAATGAAAAGGCGATGAAAATGCTACGAAAAGGCGACAAAAGGGCGACAAAAATGTTAAAAGGCGACAAAAAGGGCTTAAAAAAATGACAAAAAAGGCGACAAAAAGGCAACAAAAAATGCTTGAAAAGGCGACAAAAAGGCAACAAAATGCAAGAAAAAGGCAAGAAAAAGGCAACAAAAAGGCAATGAAAAGGCGATGAAAATGCTACGAAAAGGCGACAAAAAGGCGATGAAAATGCTACGAAAAGGCGACAAAAGGGCGACAAAAATGCAACAAAAAGATAACAAAAAGGCAAGAAAAAGGCAATGAAAAGGCGATGAAAATGCTACGAAAAGGCGACAAAAGGGCGACAAAAATGCTACGAAAAGGCGACAAAAAGGCAACAAAAATGCAACAAAAAGATAACAAAAAGGCAAGAAAAGGCGATGAAAATGCTACGAAAAGGCGACAAAAAGGCAACAAAAATGCTACGAAAAGGCGACAAAAAGGCAACAAAATGCAAGAAAAAAAAGGCAACAAAAAGGCAACAAAAAGGCGATGAAAATGCTACTAAAAAAAGGCGACAAAAGGGCGACAAAAATGCTCTGAAAAGGCGACAAAAACGCATAACAAAAAATGCTGAAAAAAGGCGACTAAAAGGCAACAAAATGCAACAAAAAGGCAACAAAAAGGCAAGAAAAAGGCAATGAAAAGGCGATGAAAATGCTACGAAAAGGCGACAAAAGGGCGACAAAAATGTTACGAAAAGGCGACAAAAGGGCGACAAAAATGCTACGAAAAGGCGACAAAAAGGCAACAAAAATGCTACGAAAAGGCGACAAAAAGGCAACAAAATGCAAGAAAAAGGCAACAAAAAGGCAACAAAAAGGCAACAAAAAGGCAATGAAAAGGCGATGAAAATGCTACGAAAAGGCGACAAAAAGGCGATGACAATGCTACTAAAAAGGCGACAAAAGGGCGACAAAAATGCAAAAAAGATAACAAAAAGGCAAGAAAAAGGCAATGAAAAGGCGATGAAAATGCTACTAAAAGGCGACAAAAGGGCGACAAAAATGCTTAAAAGGCGACAAAAAGGCAACAAAAAAGAAAAAAAATGCAACAAAAAAAGGCAACATAAAGGCAACAAAAATGCAAGAAAAAGGCAACAAAAACAAAAAGGCAAAAAAAGGCAACAAAAAGGCAATGAAAAGGCGATGAAAATGCTACGAAAAGGCGACAAAAAGGCGATGACAATGCTACGAACAAAAAGATAACAAAAAGGCAAGAAAAGGCGACAAAAAGTAGACAAAAAGGCATTATGATAAATGCTTTTGTCAAAAAAAAAGAAAGAACTGCGAATAAAAACCAATCTCCGGGGAGACCGCGGCGATGGTTTCCCCCATCGAGTGGCTCTAATTAACAGACAGCTGATTACCACGGGGGGGGGGTTTAATGAGCTCCCAACCTCCCGCCATGTCACACCACCTTTCTCTCTCTGTGTCTGGTTTCTTTGGTCACTCTTTACTCGTAGGTAGCTACAGTGGCTTGAATAAGTTTACCCCCCAACCCCCCCCAGGCTAAAGTTGATTAAAAAGAGGAATAAAAAACATCTTTTGGAAATTGATCTTAATTTGAAAAAAATTAGGAAAATCCAACTTTTAAGGACACTTAAGTATACACCCCCCTATGTTAAAATACAGGGGGCATAAGTATACACCCCCCTATGTTAAAATACAGGAGGCATAAGTATACCCCCCTATGTTAAAATACAGGGGGCATAAGTATACACCCCTATGTTAAAATACAGGGGCATAAGTATACACCCCCTATGTTAAAATACAGGGGCATAAGTATACACCCCCTATGTTAAAATACAGGGGACATAAGTATACACCCCTATGTTAAAATACAGGGCATAAGTATACACCCCCTATGTTAAAAATACAGGGGCATAAGTATACACCCCCTATGTTAAAATACAGGGGCATAAGTATACACCCCTATGTTAAAATACAGGGGGCATAAGTATACACCCCCTATGTTAAAATACAGGGGCATAAGTATACACCCCCCTATGTTAAAATACAGGGGGCATAAGTATACACCCCTATGTTAAAATACAGGGGCATAAGTATACACCCCCCTATGTTAAAATACAGGGGGCATAAGTATACACCCCCCTATGTTAAAATACAGGGGGCATAAGTATACACCCCCCCTATGCATATTCTCTCACCGAGTTCAGCCGTGGACACAGTGGGGGACGTGTCTCCGTCCCTGAAGGAGCAGTATGGGAAGAAGCCGGTATTGGATCCATTGTCACACGGCGGCTCCGGTTCGATGCCGTTAATATCGAGTCCGGACTGATCCGGGGACGGCTGGATGTCCAGGTAGAACCCCCGACCTTCTCCTCCCCCTCCAGAGTCCGCCTGTTGTACAGATCACACAACCCACAGCGGTCATTTTCGGCCATTTGAGCGGCCAAAAATGTATCTGGACCAAAAATACATGTTGATGTTAAAAAAATACTGTCATTTTTCAGAGATTAAACTATTGAGTAGTAGTTAGATGGCAAAAGTACTCACTTCCCGTACTCAAGTAGAAGAACAGATTCTGTGTTAAAACTACTCTGGTAGGAGTAGAAGTACTTATTTAACCCTTGTGTTGTCTTCTCATCAAAATTCAAAATCAACAATGCATGAATGAATGAATAAATGAATGCATTAATGCATGACTGAATGAATGAATGGATGCATTAATGCATGACTGAATGAATGAATGGATGAATGAATGCATGACTGAATGCATGAATGAACAAATGAACGAATAAATAAATGCATGAATGAATGAATGAATGCATGACTGAATGCATGAATGAATGCATGAATGAATGAATGCATGATTGAATGAATGAATGGATGCATGATTGAATAGATAAATAAATGCATGAATGATTGAATGCATGAATGAATGAATGCATTAATGCATGACTGAATGAATGAATGGATGCATTAATGCATGACTGAATGGATGAATTAATGCATGACTGAATGCATGAATGGATGAATAAATGAACAAATGAATGAATGCATGTGTGAATGAATGAATAAGTGCATAAATAAATGCATGAATGGATGAATGAATGCATGACTGAATGCATGAATGCATGAATGAATGAATGCATGCGTGAATGAATGAATAACTGCATGAATATATGCATGAATGCATATATGACTGAATGCATGAATGAATGCATGAATAAATGTGTGAATGAATGAATGCATGAATGAATGCATGAATGCACAAATGAATGAATGAATGAATGAATGAATAATGCATGAATGAATGAATGCATTAATGCATGAATGAATGGATGCATTAATGCATGACTGAATGGATGAATTAATGCATGACTGAATGCATGAATGAATGAATAAATGAACGAATGAATGAATGCATGTGTGAATGAATGAATAAGTGCATAAATAAATGCATGAATGGATGAATGAATGCATGACTGAATGCATGAATGCATGAATGAATGAATGCATGCGTGAATGAATGAATAACTGCATGAATATATGCATGAATGCATATATGACTGAATGCATGAATGAATGCATGCATGAATGAATGAATGAATAAATGTGTGAATGAATGAATGCATGAATGAATGCATGAATGCACAAATGAATGAATGAATGAATGAATGAATAAATGCATGAATGGATGAATGTATGAATGTATGACCGAAAGAATGGATGAATGAATGACTGAATTAATGAATGCATGAATTTATGAATGGATGACTGAATGAATGGATGAATTAATGAATGAATGAAATAATGCATGAATGAATGGATGCATGATTGAAGAGATGAATAAATGCATGAATGATTGAATGCATGAATGAATGCATGAATGAATGAATGAATGACTGTATGAATGTATGAATGAATGAATGACTGAATGCATGAATCAATGAATGAATGCATGCATGAATGAATGAATGACTGAATGAATGCATGAATGAATGAATGAATTCATAAATGGATGAAGGAATGAATGAATGAACGAATACATGAATTAATGAATACATGGATGAATGAATGAATGAATGCATAAATGAGTGAATAAATGGATGAATGAATGAATAAACAAATTCTTGAATGAATGCATGAATGAATGACCTTTGACGAGACAGATCCTCCTCCAGGTGAGTTGAGGTTCCCGTAGCCCCCGAGCTCCTCTGAGAGCTCCGTGAGGCCGAAGTGAGGGGACAGCGTGTCGGCCTCGCCTGGGCTCGGGCTCCTGAGGCTGGGGGGGGCCAGGAGGGTGGGGCCCTGGTCCTGCTGCTGCTGCTGCTGGAGGCGGTGCTTCTGCACCTCCGCGTACAAACTGTCCCGCTGCTTCTTGGACATGCGACCGAACTTCACAGCTGTGTTTGACGAAGAAGAGAAGGTTCAGGTAACTTTATTTATACCTGGGGGTGGACACACAACTATAACAACACACCAAAACACACACACACACTGTAACAAATTACCAAAACACACACACAGGTCCAGGTTTTCTGTTGACGACCAGGTTTACATAACATCGGTAGAAACGTTGTTGCCGTTTTGTCGCCTTTTCGTAGCCTACCTATATACATTACATAGAAAATATAGTATAGTACACTAACTGTATAGTTAGTAGTACAAAGAATCTCAATGATCGGTCAACGTCAATTCACAGTAACTTCCTGTAACGATTTTCCAGTAAGTTACTGTGGATTCTTTTTACAGTAAAGGCACCGTACTTCCATTTGCAGTATTTTATGTATTCACTGTAAAATACAAAACAATTAAACACAACATGAGATAAAAAAGTAAAAATACAGTAGTTTACTGTACTATTTACAGTACTATAGTGGCTATCTTGTGATTTCTACTGTAATACTTAGACTACTGTGATTTTTACTGTAATACTTAGACTACTGTGATTCCTACTGTAATACTTAGACTACTGTGATTCTTACTGTAATACTTAGACTACTGTGATTCTTACTGTAATACTTAGACTACTGTGATTCCTACTGTAATACTTAGACTACTGTGATTCCTACTGTAATACTTAGACTACTGTGATTCTTACTGTAATACTTAGACTACTGTGATTCATACTGTAATACTTAGACTACTGTGATTCTTACTGTAATACTTAGACTACTGTGATTCCTACTGTAATACTTAGACTACTGTGATTCCTTCTGTAATACTTAGACTACTGTGATTCTTACTGTAATACTTAGACTACTGTGATTCTTACTGTAATACTTAGACTACTGTGATTCTTACTGTAATACTTAGACTACTGTGATTCCTACTGTAATACTTAGACTACTGTGATTCCTACTGTAATACTTAGACTACTGTGATTCCTTCTGTAATACTTAGACTACTGTGATTCTTACTGTAATACTTAGACTACTGTGATTCATACTGTAATACTTAGACTACTGTGATTCTTACTGTAATACTTAGACTACTGTGATTGTTACTGTAATACTTAGACTACTGTGATTCCTACTGTAATACTTAGACTACTGTGATTCTTACTGTAATACTTAGACTACTGTGATTCTTACTGTAATACTTAGACTACTGTGATTCTTACTGTAATACTTAGACTACTGTGATTCCTACTGTAATACTTAGACTACTGTGATTCCTACTGTAATACTTAGACTACTGTGATTCTTACTGTAATACTTAGACTACTGTGATTCCTACTGTAATACTTAGACTACTGTGATTCCTTCTGTAATACTTAGACTACTGTGATTCTTACTGTAATACTTAGACTACTGTGATTCATACTGTAATACTTAGACTACTGTGATTCTTACTGTAATACTTAGACTACTGTGATTCTTACTGTAATACTTAGACTACTGTGATTCCTACTGTAATACTTAGACTACTGTGATTCTTACTGTAATACTTAGACTACTGTGATTCTTACTGTAATACTTAGACTACTGTGATTCTTACTGTAATACTTAGACTACTGTGATTCCTACTGTAATACTTAGACTACTGTGATTCATACTGTAATACTTAGACTACTGTGATTCTTACTGTAATACTTAGACTACTGTGATTCTTACTGTAATACTTAGACTACTGTGATTCCTACTGTAATACTTAGACTACTGTGATTCATACTGTAATACTTAGACTATTGTGATTCCTACTGTAGTACTTAGACTATTGTGATTCCTACTGTAGTACTCAGACTAAAGTGATGTCGTCATATTGACAATGTTGTAATGTACCTTTACAGCATTCTACTGTAAAAATCATATACAGTAGTGTTACTATGAAATCTAAAGTAATAACTGGAGATTTCACAGACGTTATATACAGTGCAGGTACTAAAATCTAATAAAAATACTTAAGGTTCCACCAGTCAGGACGTAAGAGATATAAAGAAATGTATAGTAATATAAAAGTGTAATTCTATTCAAATCTATTAAATTTATAGTGTCAAATCATAACAAAAGTTATCTCAGGCCACTTTACATATAGAGTAGGTCTAGACCACACTCTATAATTTACAAAGACCCAACAGTTCCCCCAAAAGCAGAATCAGAACCTGATTCTCGTGGACCGCTTGGGGATCTGTCTGGTTCTGGTTATATGGTAATAAATGCATTGAAATAAATATACTCTCAAATAAATTCAAGGTACAAAACTAAAAATGCTCCTGTCGTATTTGTGCAAATATCGCAACAACTCAGTGGCAGCAGCAGGAAGAAAGATATTTTGCTGCTTTGTTCTGTACCTTACAGCCTCCCCCGGGGGGGGTGAAGCTTAAAATTTATGTCCAAAGGGTGGGAGTCGTGGTTTAAAATAGAGGTAGATATCCTCTGTAGTCTCTTATAGCCAGACCTTCCTCCACAGCGCTGTGGAAAAGGTCTGGCTAGTCCACACAGCATTCTGGGATTGGAGAAAAACCTGCTCTGGTGTTTTGGCATTTCTTTAACCCTCCTGTTGTCTTCGGGTCAAATTTGGCCCGTTTTCAAAAGGTTTCTGTATCAGAAAATTTGGGTTTCTTTCAACGAAATATGACGAGGATGGTTCCCTACGACGCTCGTGACAAGTTAAATAAACGATCAGTGCACTACTTTCATTACATTTTCAGTATGTGAACAAAGATATGCTGTGCTCAAATTTGTTGTTTGGATACATTTAAAAAAGCATTGGAAAAGAAAATGATAAAATCGCTAAAAAAAGTAGTGCAAAAAAGGTTAGAGCGCCGACACAGAGAAAGAGGACGGGGACGGACATCCGAAAAGGCAACAAAAAGGCGACGAAAAGGCGACAAAAAAGCGACAAAAAGGCAGAAAAAAGGCAACAAAAAGGCAAACAAAAAGGCAACGAAAAGGCGACGAAAAGGCAATAAAAAGGCAGAAAAAAGGCAGAAAAAAGGCGACAAAAAGGCGAAAAAAAGGCAAATAAAAAGGCAATAAAAAGGCAGAAAAAAGGCAACAAAAAGGCGATGAAAAGGCGAAAAAAAAGCAAAAAAGGCAAAAAAGGCGATTTGAAAAAGGCACCTTGAAAACTCAAAAGGCAATAAAAAGGCAGAAAAAAGGCAGAAAAAAGGCGACAAAAAGGCGAAAAAAAGGCAAATAAAAAGGCAAATAAAGCGGCGACAAAAAGGCAACAAAAAGGCGACAAAGAGGCAACAAAGAGGCAATAAAAAGGCGACAAAAACGTGAATAAAAGACAGTGAAAAGGCGACAACAAGGCAGAATTGTTTTACGCAACATGGTAATTGTCACAAAGTTTGAAATTAGAAAGGTGAACCTTGATACAAC
>CM049371.1:38727519-38755019 GCA_026937815.1 Etheostoma perlongum
AGGGCCCAGATTCTTCCATATGAAGGACCCAGATTCTTTCATATGAAGGGCCCAGATTCTTCCATATGAAGGGCCCAGATTCTTCTATATGAAGGACCCAGATTCTTTCATATAAAGGGCCCAGATTCTTCCATATGAAGGACCCAGATTCTTCTATATGAAGGGCCCAGATTCTTCCGTATGAAGGGCCCAGATTCTTCTATATGAAGGGCCCAGATTCTTCCATATGAAGGGCCCAGATTCTTCCATATGAAGGGCCCAGATTCTTCCATATGCAGGACCCAGATTCTTCTATATGAAGCGCCCAGATTCTTCCATATGAAGGGCCAAGATTCTTCTTCCATATGAAGGGCCCAGATTCTTCCACATGAAGGACCCAGATTCTTCTATATGAAGGACCCAGATTCTTCTATATGAAGGACCCAGATTCTTCCAAATGAAGGGCCCATATTCTTCTATATGAAGGGCCCAGATTCTTCCATATGAAGGGCCCAGATTCTTCCATATGAAGGGCCCAGATTCTTCCATATGAAGGGCCCAGATTCTTCCATATGAAGGGCCCAGATTCTTCCATATGAAGGGCCCAGATTCTTCTATATGAAGGACCCAGATTCTTTCATATGAAGGGCCCAGATTCTTCTATATGAAGGGCCCAGATTCTTCCATATGAAGGGCCCAGATTCTTCTATATGAAGGACCCAGATTCTTCCATATGAAGGGCCCAGATTCTTCTATATGAAGGGCACAGATTCTTCCATATAAAGGGCCCAGATTCTTCCATATGAAGGGCCCAGATTCTTCCATATGAAGGGCCCAGATTCTTCTATATGAAGGACCCAGATTCTTTCATATAAAGGGCCCAGATTCTTCCATATGAAGGACCCAGATTCTTCTATATGAAGGGCCCAGATTCTTCCATATGAAGGGCCCAGATTCTTCTATATGAAGGGCCCAGATTCTTCTATATGAAGGACCCAGATTCTTCTATATGAAGGGCTCAGATTCTTCCATATGAAGGGCCCAGATTCTTCTATATGAAGGACCCAGATTCTTTCATATGAAGGGCCCAGATTCTTCCATATGAAGGGCCCAGATTCTTCTATATGAAGGACCCAGATTCTTCTATATGAAGGGCCCAGATTCTTCCATATGAAGGGCCCAGATTCTTCCATATGAAGGACCCAGATTCTTCTCAATGAAGGGCCCAGATTCTTCCATATGAAGGGCTCAGATTCTTCCATATGAAGGGCCCAGATTCTTCTATATGAAGGACCCAGATTCATTCATATGAAGGGCCCAGATTCTTCTATATGAAGGACCCAGATTCTTTCATATGAAGGGCCCAGATTCTTCCATATGAAGGGCCCCGATTCTTCTATATGAAGGACCCAGATTAATTCATATGAAGGGCCCAGATTCTTCTATATGAAGGACCCAGATTCTTTCATATGAAGGGCCCAGATTCCTCCATATGAAGGGCCCAGATTCTTCCATATGAAGGGCCCAGATTCTTCTATATGAAGGGCTCAGATTCTATCATATGAAGGGCCCAGATTCTTCCATATGAAGGGCCCAGATTCTTCTATATGAAGGGCCCAGATTCTTCCATATGAAGGGCCCAGATTCTTCTATATGAAGGGCTCAGATTCTTCTATATGAAGGACCCAGATTCTTCCATATGAAGGGCCCAGATTCTTCCATATGAAGGGCCCAGATTCTTCTATATGAAGGGCCCAGATTCTTCTATATGAAGGGCCCAGATTCTTCCATATGAAGGGCCCAGATTCTTCTATATGAAGGGCCCATATGTATCTGGATGGAAGGCCACGGGCCAAGCATGAGTGTTGAAGAATAACGTCATTTTTGCCATTCTCCGTAGATAAAAACGTTTTTGGTCACCTTTCTGTCGCAATTTTGTCGCCTTCTTATAGTCTATTTGTCGCCTTTCCGTTGCCTGTTTGTCGCCTGTTTGTTGCCTTTTTGTCTTCTTTCGTAGCCTTTTTTTTGCATTTTTGTCACCTGTTTGTCGCCTTTTCGTTGCTTTTTCGTCGCCATTTTGTTGCCTTTTTGTCGCCTTTTCATCTCCTTTTTGTCGCCTGTTTGTTGCCTTTTTATCGCATTTTTGACGCCTTTTTGTCGCCTTTCTGTTGCCTGTTTGTCGGCTGTTTGTCGCCCTTTCGTAGCCTTTTTATCGCATTTTTGTCGCCTTTTTATTGACTGTTTGTCGCCTTTTCGTTGCCTTTTTGTCGCCTTTTCGGTGCCTTTTTATTGCCTTATTGTTGCCTTTTGTAGCCTGTTTTTTTGTCACCTGTTTGTCGCCTTTTATCGCATTTTTGACACCTTTTCGATCCCTTTTTTTCACCTTACCGTTGCCTTTTTGTCACCTTTCGTAGCCTTTTTATCGCCTTATTGTTGCCTTTTCGTAGCCTACCTACATACCTACATTACATAGAAAAGATAAAAAATGTCCAATACGTATCAGAACTGGGTGTTTTGTCCTGACAGGAAAAAAACATTTATGAGTTTCCACAGGTCAGGATGCAACAAAATTACTGTTGCATTGTCATTGTTATTACATTCGTACTTCATTATTAAACTAAACCATAACAAAAACACATCGCTGTCCAAAACTTACAACCTGTCCAAAACTTACAACTCTATTACCGTTTCAGGCATTTCACTAATTCCCTTTCAAAAGTCTCTCTACGTTTCAGGACGTAGAGAGCGTGTCCCCGAACTGTTTCTGGTATTTTTCAGCACAATTGTGTTTCTTGAACAGCATTGAGTCTGAAAATCAAAGTCTGCAGCTGCTGCAACAATAGATGTTTCGTAGTCATTACTTTTAAAATAAGAGGAAAATAAGCATGAGCATGTCAAATCCATGGTGGGCCAAAACAAAGAGAGCATGGGCCAAACTTGGCCCACGGGCCCCACATTGGCACCTTGGTTTAAACCGCTGAAGCAAGAACACATCTGTACAGAGACGCTTTGAGGAGGACAAACAGAGACAGAGTGGAGCATCGTCTCGGACAGAGAAACATCCTGGACTGATTCCACATTGTTAAATGTGAATCTGTTTGAGTTGTGGACAAAACAAGACATTTGAGGACCTCATCTTGGGACTTTGACATGTATCACACATATACACACATGTACACACATATATCACACATATATACACGTATATACACGTATATCACACATGTACACACATATATCACACATGTACACACATATCACACATATACACACATATATACACGTATATACACGTATATCACACATATACACACATATATCACACATATACACACATATATCACACATATACACACATATATCACACATATATCACACATATATCACACATATACACACATATATCACACATATATCACATATACACACATATACACACATATATAAGAGTAAAAATAAAAATCACACACAGAAATGCTATGACCATGATAACTTTGGGAAAGACTACTGGACCCTTTTCACCATTTTCTGACATTTTAGAGACCAAACAACTAATCATTTCATTCAGAAAACAATGAAAATTAAAATAATAATTAGTTGCAGCTCTAACTTGATCTTCTCGTGTGCTTAAGAGAACTATAAACTGGGAACTAAAAATAAAATCATGATGATAATACAACATGAAAGTCTGCCATGCTTCAGGAAGGATCATGACAAAAGCACACACACACACACACACACACACACACACTGAAATACAGAGAGAGACCACACACACACACACACACACACACAGAAGTTGTTTTGAATCTTACCTTTCATGGCAGAAATCACAAAATACATATTTATAATCCAGACTCATGCAGAGAGCAGTAACAGTGTGTGTGTTCAGCTGCAGCTCTCTCTCAGCTCTGTCATCCTCGGCTGCACCACATGAGGATCCATGTGACCGTGACATCAGTCAGCCCCCCCCCCCCCCCACACACACACACACACTCTCACACTCCTACTCTGACTGACTTGTGAGGATGTAGGAGGGATCTCTGAGGAGCTATGAGCGAGGATGGAGGAGGGATCTCTGAGGAGCTATGAGCGAGGATGGAGGAGGGATCTCTGAGGAGCTATGAGCGAGGATGGAGGAGGGATCTCTGAGGAGCTATGAGCGAGGATGGAGGAGGGATCTCTGAGGAGCTATGAGCGAGGATGGAGGAGGGATCTCTGAGGAGCTATGAGCGAGGATGGAGGAAGGATCTCTGAGGAGCTATGAGCGAGGATGGAGGAGGGATCTCTGAGGAGCTATGAGCGAGGATGGAGGAGGGATCTCTGAGGAGCTATGAGCGAGGATGGAGGAGGGATCTCTGAGGAGCTATGAGCGAGGATGGATCTCTGAGGAGCTATGAGCGAGGATGGAGGAGGGATCTCTGAGGAGCTATGAGCGAGGACTTAGGAGGGATATCTGAGGAGCTATGAGGGAGGATGGATCTCTGAGGAGCTATGAGCGAGGATGGAGGAGGGATCTCTGAGGAGCTATGAGCGAGGATGGAGGAGGGATCTCTGAGGAGCTATGAGTGAGGATACATAAGTGCAGCTGAAAGCCATCGCCCACTCCGCCTATACAGCTTCAGAGGATAGGACATGTCCTCCAGAGGGAACATTGATATAGGACAACATGAGGACAACATGAGGACAACATGTGGGCAAGATGAGGACAACAAGGTGACAACATGAGGACAACATGGGGACAACATAAGGACAACATGAGAACAACATGGGGACAACATGAGGACAACATGAGGGCAACATGAGGACAACATGAGGACAACATGAGGGCAACATGAGGGCAACATGGGGACAACATGGGGACAACATGAGGGCAACATGAGGACAACATGAGGGACAACATGAGGACAACATGAGGGCAACATGAGGACAACATGAGGACAACATGAGGGCAACATGAGGGCAACATGGGGACAACATGGGGACAACATGAGGGCAACATGAGGACAACATGAGGGCAACATGAGGGCAACATGAGGACAACATGAGGGCAACATGAGGACAACATGAGGGGCAACATGGGGACAACATGAGGGCAACATGAGGGCAACATGGGGACAACATGGGGACAACATGAGGGCAACATGAGGACAACATGAGGACAACAAGGTGACAACATGAGGGTTAAGTAGATCTGTGATGAAGTTAACCCTTGTGTTCTCCTCCCTGGTACAAAAACTGACAAAATTTGACATTTTCGTCCCTTTTTCAGACTTTTTTTTAGTTTCCACTAGCACCACCTTACTAGTTTTATACTTTTTGGAATTCATGGTCAATAACCCTCATTTATATAGAATTATACCAAATATTAGAGTTAAAAAGCAGAAATTATGAATTATTTCAACTAACAGTTAAGATCAGAGGAGTGAAAGTGATCAGTTGTATTTGCAAAGCGTTGTAACGAATCCAATCCATTTTTTGTGGTAATTTGGTTAAAAAGAAACTCATATTTCAGATATAGACATTTTTTAAAGGAGTCAAATGAGACCCGAGGACACCAGGAGGGTTCAGAAAAAACTAAATTGTAACAGGACACTTCACCCAACATCCCACTCGGCTTCAAAAAACCCGATTCAAATGATTTAAGGCTGAAAACAGGCGGGCAGAGTAAATCTCAGCGCGTTGGAGACGAGAGGCTGCAAGCGAGAGGAAGCTGAGGAGCAGCAGGAGCTCCATTCTTCCTCCAAATTGGCTTACAGGGGGACCGAGTTACGCTTGGAAAGGCGCGTCGGCTGGCGGCGGAGCTCTCCGCCCCCCCAATCACACCCAGTCAATAGATTCGCAGCAGCACATTAGGAGTTGTTTGCAAAAGGCCTCCACGGCGCCTGGAGGATCAGCGTTAGTTCCTGAGATCATCCCACGCGCAGGCGACTGCTGGAGGATCTCACATTCATTATCCATCCTTACCGGGTCTAATGAGAGAGACTCGGCTCTGGCAGCGGTTCCCCCGTTACACATTCATCCTCATCTGATCCGCACACTCGCAACCCCCGCACATGTTCTGCAGTCAAAGCCGCTTCTAATGAGGGAGGCAGCCACTTTCAGTGCACCACAGAGAGAATGAACTGCATTCAGAAATCATGTCGAAGTACAACCCTGCAAGTCCGTTTCCAGGGTGTATAGTCTGTTATTAACTCCTACATCAGGGCAATGAGGTGGGACAGGGGACAACCTGATTGGACACGTGTTCTGCGTCCAATTCAATTAAATTGTATTCATAGTATCAATTCATAACAAGAGTTATCCTAGTAGGTCTAGACCACTCTATAATTTACAGATAGAGCAGGTCTAGACCACTCTATAATTTACAGATAGAGCAGGTCTAGATCACTCTATAATTTACAGATAGAGCAGGTCTAGACCGGTCTATAATTTACAGATAGAGCAGGTCTAGACCGCTCTATAATTTACAGATAGAGCAGGTCTAGACCACTCTATAATTTACAGGTAGAGCAGGTCTAGACCTCTCTATAATTTACAGATAGAGCAGGTCTAGACCGGTCTATAATTTACAGATAGAGCAGGTCTAGACCGCTCTATAATTTACAGATAGAGCAGGTCTAGACCACTCTATAATTTACAGATAGAGCAGGTCTAGACCGCTCTATAATTTACAGATAGAGCAGGTCTAGACCACTCTATAATTTACAGGTAGAGCAGGTCTAGACCTCTCTATAATTTACAGATAGAGCAGGTCTAGACGGTCTATAATTTACAGATAGAGCAGGTCTAGACCGCTCTATAATTTACAGATAGAGCAGGTCTAGACCACTCTATAATTTACAGATAGAGCAGGTCTAGACCTCTCTATAATTTACAGATAGAGCAGGTCTAGACCTCTCTATAATTTACAGATAGAGCAGGTCTAGACCGCTCTATAATTTACAGATAGAGCAGGTCTAGACCGGTCTATAATTTACAGATAGAGCAGGTCTAGACCGCTCTATAATTTACAGGTAGAGCAGGTCTAGACCTCTCTATAATTTACAGATAGAGCAGGTCTAGACCGGTCTATAATTTACAGATAGAGCAGGTCTAGACCGCTCTATAATTTACAGATAGAGCAGGTCTAGACCACTCTATAATTTACAGATAGAGCAGGTCTAGACCGCTCTATAATTTACAGATAGAGCAGGTCTAGACCACTCTATAATTTACAGGTAAGGCAGGTCTAGACCTCTCTATAATTTACAGATAGAGCAGGTCTAGACCGGTCTATAATTTACAGATAGAGCAGGTCTAGACCGCTCTATAATTTACAGATAGAGCAGGTCTAGACCACTCTATAATTTACAGATAGAGCAGGTCTAGACCTCTCTATAATTTACATATAGAGCAGGTCTAGACCTCTCTATAATTTACAGATAGAGCAGGTCTAGACCGCTCTATAATTTACAGATAGAGCAGGTCTAGACCACTCTATAATTTACAGATAGAGCAGGTCTAGACAACTCTATAATTTACAGATGGAGTATTCATTGTAAAATACAAAACAATTAAACACAACATAAGATAAAAAGGTAAAAATACAGTAGTTTACTTTAAGCCTGATCTCTCTCCAGGGGGCTGCAGGGGCCCCGAGGCCAAAATCTGTCGGGGCCACAATGACGCACTCCTCTGGTCACGTTCCGCCTGCTAGACCCATCTGGACGGGATCTGAGTGTCTGTGTGTGTGTGTGTGTGTGTGTGTGTGTGTGTGTGTGTGTGTGTGTGTGTTTGAATGTGTGTGTGTGTTTGTGTGTTATGTTTGATTGTGTGTGTATGTGTGTGTGTGTGTGTGTTTTGTGTGTGTGTGTAACACTGACTTTATGTGTGTGTGTTTGTGTGTTTGACTGTGTGTGTGTGTGTGTGTGTGTGTGTGTGTGTGTGTGTGGAGGCAGACATGCAGCGCTGCGTCTCCTAGTCACCTGACAACACTTTATAAATTATTTTTTTATATGACATTCATATTTCTCCAAAGGATTTAATAAGCAGACCCTCATGTATTCCTATATCTATATATTCTATACTACCCAATTGTAATTACCCAAAATAACATGATTGATTCCACACAAATCTCTACTTTCATTAATTTTGGGGTGTGTTATTTAACTTTATAGCATTTGAAAAAAAAATAGTATTGAGTAAAAGTTGACATATTCCAGTCTGTGATTATCATCAACATCCATTCCTTTAATTTTAGTCTCAATAATTCCTAATTTCTGCTTTTCTAACTCAAACATTAGGTATAATTTCCTATAAATGAGGTTTATTGACCAAAAATTGCCTTTTCGGATGTCCGTCCCCGTCCTCTGTCTCTGTGTTGGAGCTCTAACCTGTGGCTGATTTCTGAGGACTCTGGTTACCTGGTCCTCATATCTCTGCAGGGTAAATCCAGACAGCTAGCTAGACTATCTGTCCAATCTGAGGACTATGGTTACCTGGTCCTCAGATCTCTGCAGGGTAAATCCAGACAGCTAGCTAGACTATCTGTCCAATCTGAGGACTATGGTTACCTGGTCCTCAGATCTCTGCAGGGTAAATCCAGACAGCTAGCTAGACTATCTGTCCAATCTGAGGACTATGGTTATCTGGTCCTCAGATCTCTGCAGGGTAAATCCAGACAGCTAGCTAGACTATCTGTCCAATCTGAGGACTATGGTTACCTGGTCCTCATATCTCTGCAGGGTAAATCCAGACAGCTAGCTAGACTATCTGCCCAATCTGAGGACTATGGTTACCTGGTCCTCAGATCTCTGCAGGGTAAATCCAGACAGCTAGCTAGACTATCTGTCCAATCTGAGGACTATGGTTACCTGGTCCTCAGATCTCTGCAGGGTAAATCCAGACAGCTAGCTAGACTATCTGTCCAATCTGAGGACTATGGTTACCTGGTCCTCAGTTCTCTGCAGGGTAAATCCAGTGTGGAATGACCAGACCTTCCTTTGCAGCTCTGTGGAGGAAGGCCTGGCTATAAGAGACTACCCCTGAACATGACCTTCAGCTGCATGTCTGCCCTCTCTGAACCTGAATCTGTTCCTGATCGTGTCAGATAAGTCGCACCAAACGCCTTCCACCCTTCCGATCTGATATGCTTCCTGTCAGATGACTCACTGTGGTTTTACTGAGAAGACTTGAGCAAGGTGCACCAAACCGCTCAGGAGGAAGAAAAAGAAACGATCCGGATGATTTCATTGATCACCAAACGCCGACCTGGAAAACAACTTGATTTAATGTGGCTGTAAAAACCCTCATCAGCAGAAAAACACCCACTCTCGGTTTCCAAATGCAGTGGGCGACGTTGTTAATCTGCAGCAACCTTTGCCTGAATCCTGCCGCACACACACACACACACACACACACACACACACACACACACACACACACACACACACACACACACACCCTTGCAAACACTTCATATTTCAAAGACATGGCGTTGTCATCAAGCTCCTGCAAGGCTTTATCACAGAATCTAGGCCAGATTAGAATATTCATTAGGTCTGCCCTTTTCAACTCCATGCTGCAGGAGGAGGAAAGCTGCCTCAGCTCCAACAAGTGCAGAGACCCAGAGTCCTCCAGGCTGCAGGAGGAGGAAAGCTGCCTCAGCTCCAACAAGTGCAGAGACCCAGAGTCCTCCAGGCTGCAGGAGGAGGAAAGCTGCCTCAGCTCCAACAAGTACAGAAACCCAGAGTCCTCCAGGCTGCAGGAGGAGGAAAGCTGCCTCAGCTCCAACAAGTGCAGAGACCCAGAGTCCTCCAGGCTGCAGGAGGAGGAAAGCTGCCTCAGCTCCAACAAGTACAGAGACCCAGAGTCCTCCAGGCTGCAGGAGGAGGAAAGCTGCCTCACCTCCCAAGTACAGAGACCCAGAGTCCTCCATGCTGCAGGAGGAGGAAAGCTGCCTCTGCTCCAACAAGTACAGAGACCCAGAGTCCTCCAGGCTGCAGGAGGAGGAAAGCTGCCTCTGCTCCAACAAGTACAGAGACCCAGAGTCCTCCAGGCTGCAGGAGGAGGAAAGCTGCCTCAGCTCCAACAAGTACAGAGACCCAGAGTCCTCCATGCTGCAGGAGGAGGAAAGCTGCCTCTGCTCCAACAAGTACAGAGACCCAGAGTCCTCCAGGCTGCAGGAGGAGGAAAGCTGCCTCTGCTCCAACAAGTACAGAGACCCAGAGTCCTCCATTTATCCTCCTGGGAAAATGATGCGACTCCCCTCAACAAGCTGAGGAAGAGAGGCTTGTCTCCCTCTGACAGCTGGATGAGTATTCGTGATCGTCTGATGAAAATATTAAAACCGAGAAGGCGTCTCTTTATGGACATTATCAATTATTCCATGGTCGTTTTACATAGATAGATAGATAGATAGATAGATATGTAGATGAATAGATAGATAGATAGATAGATATGTAGATGAATAGATAGATAGATAGATAGATAGATAGATAGATGAATAGATAGATAGATAGATAGATAGATAGATAGATAGATAGATAGATAGATGAATAGATAGACAGATAGATAGATAGATAGATAGATAGATAGATAGATAGATAGATAGATAGATAGATAGATAGATGGATGGATAGATAGATAGATAGATGGATAGATAGAAGACGGGATCCATTTTGTCTAGAAACACTGTTGTTGTTGAACGTTGTGATTCAGTGAAAATGAATGGAAACATGTTAAAATGTCTCAAATCAATCCGATATACCAATTTCATCGCAAAACCACATGTGACCTCATCACCACAGGTTTTTATCGGATGGAAACACACTTTCACCAGATTTATTCCCAGGAGGTTTTTTTTACCAAACTTCAGATAATTTGATTGACACGTGGATGGAGACGTAGCTAGTTTTGATCATGGGATACAACTGTAAGCCCAAATCTTCTTCGTCAAATGGGCGTCCGTGGTCTGAGTTGTGTCAATTCAGGGGTGTGTGACATTGATGTGGACTCCTGTTGTCTGTCTGCTCTGTCGGTGAGTTCCTCCTCCTCCTCCTCCTCCTCCTCCTCCTCCTCCTTTTTGGTTTCCGTGCAGTCTGTCCCAGCAGATCCCACACTGACACACTGACCCAGAACCTGCAGCTCACCGATGAAATATTCACAGCCTCGCCGGAGAGGAGACGACTCTCACGGTCGGGGATTCACTATGTGGGACATCAACAGTCGGGATGACATCAACGGATGCAACCAGCGTGCTTTACACGTTGTCTTCATGTCTTCATTGTCCCTCATAACTCACCCAACAGCCTCACATTGGGAAACATGTTTCACCCATGTTGGATCACGAGAGGTGATAGTTCCCAGGTCAAAATTGAAATTTTAAAGTGCTTTTTTCTAATGTTTTTGTCATTTTTTCTGATTTATTTGTCACTTTTTCCAGCTTTTGGCGGTTTAAAAAAAAACCTGAGCTGGTTTATTTACAGGTTTTACACTTTTTCTTGGAATTCATGATCATTAAACCTCATTTATATCAAATTATACATGTCCATCCATCTATCTTCATCCGCTTATCCGGTATCGGGTTGCGGGGGCAGCAGCTCCAGTAGGGGACCCCAAACTTCCCTTTCCCGAGCCACATCAACCAACTCCAACTGGGGGATCCCGAGGCGTTCCCAGGCCAGGTTGGAGATATAATCTCTCCACCTAGTCCTGGGTCTTCCCCGAGGCCTCCTCCCAGCTGGACGTGCCTGGACCACCTCCCTAGGGAGGCGCCCAGGAGGCATCCTCACCAGACACCCGAACCACCTCAACTGGCTCCTTTCGACGTGAAGGAGCAGCGGCTCTACTCCGAGCTCCTCTCGGAGGACTGAGCTTCTCACCCTATCTCTAAGGGAGACGCCAGCGCCTGAGGAAACCCATTTTGGCCGCTTGTACCCTGGATCTCGTTCTTTTGGTCATGACCCAGCCTTCATGAAATTATACATGTGTTTTTAGTTAAAAAGGCAGAAATGATTAATTATTTTGACTACTAGTTAAGATAAGAGGATGTTGAGTGGCTCACAGATGGGTAGATGTCAAAGTTTAGTCCGGATACTGTTTGGAAACCATTAAAAAAAAGAATTCAAATGCTACAAGATTAAATAAAACACCCACAAAAAAATCAATGAAAGTTATCATTAATTTTACCTGAAGAATGTTGTACTGAATCATCCATGTTATTTTTGGGCAAATTGATTGAAAGAAATCTAATATTTCTGATATAAAACACTTTAAAAACGGGTCAGTTTGACCCGAGGACAACACAAGGGTTAATGTGTCCATATTATGAAAAAGAAAATCACTTTTTCTGGGATTTGGGGTTATTTTGTGTCTCTGGTGCTTCCACACACACACACACTTGGAAAAACAACATCCATGCTGTTTTGAGTGAGATCCGGTTTCTGGATGTCCTCTGATCCGGTTTCTGAATGTTCTCTCGTCCGGTTTCTGAATGTCCTCTGATCTGGTTTCTGAATGTCCTCTGATCTGGTTTCTGAATGTCCTCTGATCTGGTTTCTGAATGTCCTCTGATCTGGTTTCTGAATGGCCTCTGATCCGGTTTCTGAATGGCCTCTAAACCGGTTTCTAAACCGGTTTCTGAATGTCCTCTGATCCGGTTTCTGAATGGCCTCTAAACCTGTTTTTGGATGTCCTCTGATCCGGTTTCTGAATGGCCTTTCGTCCGGTTTCTGAATGTCCCTGATCCGGTTTCTGAATCTGGTTTCTGAATGTCCTCTGATCCGGTTTCTGAATGTCTTCTGATCCTGGTTTCTGAATGTCCTCTCCGGTTTCTGAATGTCCTCTTGTTTCTGAATGTCCTCGGTTTCTGAATGTCCTCTGATCCGGTTTCTGAATGTCCTCTCATCTGGTTTTGGGCAGCGGAGAGCGGTCGAGCATCGGGTGACACCAACACGGAGGCAGTGGCAGGTTAGGTTAGCTTATAAATAATCAAATAAGATACTTTTAAGTGTTATTTTAGTTATGTTGAATGAATTTCCATACCATATTTTTCAGATGTGAATGTAGCCTAATAATATATAATAATAATAATCACGTTTAATCATGCCATGAAATTAATTATTGAATTATGAACTAGTGAAATTGTACATTTTGGTGTTGTTTCGAACATATCCTAACACAATACCTGCATTTTTATTGCCATTAGGTATTTATCATGAGAGCTTCTAGAGTCAAAATCCCTTCCAGTGTTAAAAGACGTCCCTGATGTGTGTCCCAGTTCCTCTAAATCTAATCAAACATTGAGCATGCACTCAGGCCTTCCTTGCCGTCCTGCTCTCCTCCATAATTCATCGGCTGAAGTGAGCAGAAAGCAGCAGCATGAGGAGACACGTGAGGGACGTAGAAGCCGCTTCCCTGCGGGGTTGGAGCGGGTTGGACGTCGAGGCGGAGACAGGAGGCATTAACAAGAAGAAGCAGACAACACGGCGAGGGGATCCCTCAGGGCTCTGACGGATGGAGGGGAGAAACATTTGTTCACAACGAGCCGAGCCTCGAGGACTTGAAGGAAGAGCTCTCTGGCACTGAAAAAACAGGAAATCCAATTTAATTCCACTACAGCGAAGTCTTCAGCAGGGACAGCTTTAATACAAACACTAGAGACACTCACTCAACCCTGGATAGTGTGTATGAAATATGAAATATACAGAAGTCTCTGGTTAGCATCTCGGAGGCTACTTCAGACGCTACAGAAGTCTCTGGTTAGCATCTCGGAGGCTACTTCAGACGTTACAGAAGTCTCTGGTTAGCATCTCGGAGGCTACTTCAGGGTACTAGCATCAGGCTACAGATGCTACAGAAGTCTCTGGTTAGCATCTCGGAGGGTACTTCAGATGCTACAGAAGTCTCTGGTTAGCATCTCGTTAGCAGGGTACTTCAGACGCTACAGAAGTCTCTGGTTAGCATCTCGGAGGAGGGTCTCTACTTCAGGCGCTACAGAAGTCTCTGGCATTAGGCTACTTCTACAGAAGTCTCTGGTTAGGAGGCTACTTCAGACGCTACAGAAGTCTCTGGTTAGCATCTCGGAGGCTACTTCAGACGCTACAGAAGTCTCTGGTTAGCATCTCGGAGGCTACTTCAGATGCTACAGAAGTCTCTGGTTAGCATCTCGGAGGCTACTTCAGATGCTACAGAAGTCTCTCGTTAGCATCTCGGAGGCTACTTCAGATGCTACAGAAGTCTCTCGTTAGCATCTCGGGGCTACTTCAGAGCAGTCTCTCGTTAGCATCTCGTTAGCATCTCGGAGGCTACTTCAGACGTTACAGAAGTCTCTCGTTAGCATCTCGAAGGCTACTTCAGACGCTACAGAAGTCTCTCGTTAGCATCTCGGAGGCTACTTCAGACGTTACAGAAGTCTCTCGTTAGCATCTCGGAGGCATCTCGGAGGCTAGCATCTCAGACAGCTACAGAAGTCTCTCGTTAGCATCTCGGAGGCTACTTAGCAGAATCTTAGCATCTCGGAGGCTACTTCAGACGTTACAGAAGGCTCTTCAGAAGTTAGCATCTCGTTAGCATCTCGGAGGCTACTTCAGACGTTAGAGAAGTCTCTCGTTAGCATCTCGGAGGCTACTTCAGATGTTACAGAAGTCTCTCGTTAGCATCTCGTTAGCATCTCGGAGGCTATTTCAGACGTTAGAGAAGTCTCTCGTTAGCATCTCGGAGGCTACTTCAGACGTTACAGAAGTCTCTCGTTAGCATCTCGTTAGCATCTCGGAGGCTACTTCAGACGCTACAGAAGTCTCTGGTTAGCATCTCGTTTGACCTCACATTGGGCAGTGACAGCATGTACACTCAAATTAGCTGTGCATTGTGGGTATTTCATAGTGGACAACACAGTGCCCTGTTTCTGTGATAAGGAACGGTTTCTAAGCAGGTTGACTCCGGCAGAGATTACAGCTCCGGCGTCGTCGCTGCTCGGACCAATCACAGCGCATTAGCAGCCGCCGCCGGAGTCATTTCATCTGCGCTCATCGGGGATCTCAAAACAAAAGGACAAAGAAGGCAGCCGTCCCTCGCTCGCCGCAGCGTCAAATGAAATGAGGATTTTAGATTAAAAAACACAGATTTGAAGGATCAGACGGAGAGATGTGAGTGAACTTTTGGTGACTTCTTGTTTTGAAGTAACAAGAGGAAGTGAGTCACGTTGCTAAGCTGCGGAGGATGACAGATGCTTCTTCAGAAATGCAACACAGGTTAGAAGTTAAAATAAAACCACAAGAGAAAGAGAAAACATCTAAGATAACATCAGCGGACGCATGATTCATACTCGCTGTGTCTCCATTCTACCTGACGACAGCAGAAAGAGCTGAGCATCAAGGCTGCTACTCACGATTATTGTCATTGTGTGTTAAGTAATCATTTAGTGGTTCAGTCAACGATAAGTAAATCTACAGAGAAGAATAATCACACAGTATTTTGATAATTGATTAGCCGTGAGTCATTTTATATGCAAAAAATGGCAGATAATTAATTTTTCAGCATCTTAAATATCTTCATATTGTACTGCTTTTTCAATGTTATGTCTTATTAAACTTAATTTCTTTGGGTTTTGGACAAAAGAAGACATTTAAAGACATCACATTGGACTTTAAGAGACAGAGATGGTCATTTTTAGGGCTGCAACCATAGACTGTATAATATTAATGGACACAGCACCTGGTTCGGCAAAGCGCTGCAAATGTGGAAGTGCATTACATCTGATCTCCAGCAGGGGGGGCTCCTTAAAGTCTAACATAGGGGGTGTATACTTATGCCCCTGTATTTTAATAGGGGGTGTATACTTATGCCCCCTGTATTTTAGGGGGGTGTATACTTATGCCCCTGTATTTTAACATGGGGTGTATACTTATGCCCCTGTATTTTAACATAGGGGGTGTATACTTTTGTATTTTAACATAGGGGGTGTATACTTATGCCCCTGTATTTTAACATAGGGGGGTGTATACTTTTGTCCCCTGTATTTTAACATAGGGGCGTGTATACTTATGCCCCCTGTATTTTAACATAGGGGGGTGTATACTTTTGCCCCCTGTATTTTAACATAGGGGGTGTATACTTATACCCCTGTATTTTAACATAGGGGGTGTATATTTTAACATAGGGGGTGTGCCTTATGCCCCTGTATTTTAACATAGGGGGGTGTATACTTATGCCCCCCATAGGGGGGTGTATACTTATGCCCCCTGTCCTTCAGTCTGGAGACCTGAGTAAAAAATCAGAAGATAAAAATTAGATAGATGATACAATTATATGGGAAATAATAGTGTTACAGCAGCGGTACAGACAAACACATACACGCAGAACCACACACACACACACACACACACACACACACACACACACACACACACACACACAAAACACACACACACAGTTCTCCTCTAGTTTCCTGTCTAACCGCAGTAACTTTCTTATCTCCAGCAGCCAAACATAACTGACACTCGGCTGCAGACGCTGCCGTGCTGTTGTGTACCAGCGAGACACCAAACAGCCGTCACACACACACACACACACACACACACACACACACACACACACACACACACACACACACACACAAACCATCCCCTCCCATGCTAATTAAGTAAACAACAGAGTCTGAGGGCAGTTTGTGAAAATGTCACGTTATTTTGAATCTATTGATTCATGAACACAGAAGTGATTTTCTCGTTTTTTATGGGAAGCATCAATTTCGGAAAAGAAAAATGGGGAAACAACATGCCACACGCCGGGAAACGAGCCGCGGTCTCCGGGAAGAAAGTCCTGCGTTGTTTGACCCCCCACCCCCCCAACCAACCTCCCTCCCTATGTTAATCGGCATTTAAAGGTCCCATGGCATGAGCATGTCCTTTTATGAGGTTTTTAACATTCATATGAGTTCCCCCCCCAGCCTGCCTATGGACCCCCAGTGGTTAGAAATGGAGATAGGTGTAAACCGAGCCCTGGGTGTCCTGCTCTGCCTTTGAGAAAATGAATTGCTCAGATGGGCCGATCTGGAATCTTCCCCTTATGAGGTCATAAAGGGCAAGATTACCTGCCCTTTCTCTGCTTTGCCCGCCCAAAAGCTACAGATTCAGAAATGGCATATAGTGTAAAAAAGTTTATTGTGGCACTGGCTCTAGTGGCTGTAATTCTGCACCAAGGCTGAATTTTGGGAAAGAGACTTCAGATACAGTATTAGGGGACCACTAAGGTCTATATAAAAGAGACTTCAGATACAGTATTAGGGACCACTAAGGTCTATATAAAGTGACTTTAGATACAGTATTAGGGACCACTAAGGTCTATATAAAGAGACTTCAGATACAGTATTAGGGACCACTAAGGTCTATATAAAGAGACTTCAGATACAGTATTAGGGACCACTAAGGTCTATATAAAGAGTCTTCAGATACAGTATTAGGGACCACTAAGGTCTATATAAAAGAGACTTCAGATACAGTATTAGGGGACCACTAAGGTCTATATAAAGTGACTTTAGATACAGTATTAGGGACCACTAAGGTCTATATAAAGAGACTTCAGATACAGTATTAGGGACCACTAAGGTCTATATAAAGTGACTTCAGATACAGTATTAGGGGACCACTAAGGTCTATATAAAAGAGACTTCAGATACAGTATTAGGGGACCACTAAGGTCTATATAAAGAGACTTCAGATACAGTATTAGGGACCACTAAGGTCTATATAAAGTGACTTTAGATACAGTATTAGGGACCACTAAGGTCTATATAAAGAGACTTCAGATACAGTATTAGGGACCACTAAGGTCTATATAAAGAGTCTTCAGATACAGTATTAGGGACCACTAAGGTCTATATAAAAAGAGACTTCAGATACAGTATTAGGGGACCACTAAGGTCTATATAAAGTGACTTTAGATACAGTATTAGGGACCACTAAGGTCTATAGAAAGAGACTTCAGATACAGTATTAGGGACCACTAAGGTCTATATAAAGTGACTTCAGATACAGTATTAGGGACCACTAAGGTCTATATAAAAAAGACTTCAGATACAGTATTAGGGGACCACTAAGGTCTATATAAAGAGACTTCAGATACAGTATTAGGGACCACTAAGGTCTATATAAAGAGACTTCAGATACAGTATTAGGGACCACTAAGGTCTATATAAAAGAGACTTCAGATACAGTATTAGGGGACCACTAAGGTCTATATAAAGTGACTTTAGATACAGTATTAGGGACCACTAAGGTCTATATAAAGAGACTTCAGATACAGTATTAGGGACCACTAAGGTCTATATAAAGAGTCTTCAGATACAGTATTAGGGACCACTAAGGTCTATATAAAAGAGACTTCAGATACAGTATTAGGGGACCACTAAGGTCTATATAAAAAGACTTCAGAAACAGTATTAGGGGACCACTAAGGTCTATATAAAGAGACTTCAGATACAGTATTAGGGACCACTAAGGTCTATATAAAGTGACTTTAGATACAGTATTAGGGACCACTAAGGTCTATATAAAGAGACTTCAGATACAGTATTAGGGACCACTAAGGTCTATATAAAGAGACTTCAGATACAGTATTAGGGACCACTAAGGTCTATATAAAGAGACTTCAGATACAGTATTAGGGACCACTAAGGTCTATATAAAAGAGACTTCAGATACAGTATTAGGGGACCACTAAGGTCTATATAAAAGAGACTTCAGATACAGTATTAGGGACCACTAAGGTCTATATAAAAGAGACTTCAGATACAGTATTAGGGGACCACTAAGGTCTATATAAAGAGACTTCAGATACAGTATTAGGGGACTAAAGAGCACCATGTCATGGGACCTTTAATAATACTTGCTTCCCATTCAAATACATTACTTTAAAAATCGTCCTCACCAACATGAAAAAAACAAGAAAAACGTGTCATTCTACACAATTCAACAGATTAAATAACTTAATAAATTAAATAGGTAGTTTGTGCGTCTTGGTGCTCCAGTTGGACGTCATACTGAGGGAGAAACATGCTGCTCAGCCTTCTGTCACACACACACACACACAAACACACACACACACACACACACACTCGCTGTCTCGCCCTCGGGGGCCCCATATGGACCCGATGGATGAGCCTTTTCAAGCAGACACGAGCAGAAAGCTTTCAACTGAGGAACAGTAGAGTACATCATGGTAATGAACAGCGTTAAGGGCAAAATGTACGATGGTGAGTTTCAATCCAGTCTGGATGATTGATAGACTAATGGCTGTCCCAGAAGGTTTGTTTCTATGAGAATTGAGGGAAAATCTTGACCAAAAGTTCTGAAAAACTTTAATTTGTAATTATGGCAAGACAGGACAAATCAACAGCAAGAGCAGCAGTAAAATATTCAATTAAAACTATGATCAAAACCACATCAATGTCTTGATTATATTAGAAATAGTCATGTCACAGTGGTTCCATAGTGTAGTAGGTATAACGTCTGCTTTATACACAGAAGGTCCTGGGTTCAATCCCCAGTGGAACCAGACTTATGGTTTGAAGTAGGAACTATTTCATGTTCACACCCTGCAATCGGCACTTGAAAAGTCATCAAAAATGATTGAACAATAATTGAAAAGTCTTTAAAAGGGAGAGAACAACGATCAAATTAAAGGTACCCCAAAGACATTTTGTCTCCTATTTGAAAGACATCTTCAGTTCTTTCACTTTTGCCTTTTCAGAACGGGAGCTCCATCCATTATTTCTACAGTATGGTTCTGATCACATTTATACCCCGATCATGTTATAGATAACAATAACACAGAGGATCCATAGTGTAGTAGTTATCACGTCTGCTTTACACGCAGAAGGTCCTGGGTTCAATCCCCAGTGGAACCAGACTTATAGTTTCACATAAGAACTACTGCCTGTTACCACCTGGCAATTGACATTTAAAAGGTCATGAAAAAGGGATTCAACAACAAACGAATAAAAGCCCACAATAAAGTATTTGAAGGTTATCAGTCAACACGGTCACTGTTATACAGAGACTTTAAGTATAGTTAAACTTAAAGGAAACTGGACTTTCTTAAAGTCATTCAAACAGGCCATAGTTATCCAGAGAAAACTTAAACTTAAAGGAAACTGGACTTGCTTTAAAGGTGTTCGAAAGATATTTTGTCTCTACTCTGAAAGACGTCTTAAGTTATGACTTAACAACAGGGAAACCCAGCTATTTACCTTTGTGGGTTGGTGGATGGTTGTTCAGACTTGGTTTGGTCGGGCCCTTTGCAAAGGTTCCGTAGTGTAGTAGTTATCACGTCTGCTTTACACGCAGAAGGTCCTGGGTTCAATCCCCATTGGAACCAGACTTACATTTTGAAGACAGATTTACGTCCTGTTACCACCTGACTTGCTTTAAAGGTGCTCTAAAACATTTTGTCTCTTCTCTGAAAGACGTCTTAAGTTCTGACTTAACAACAGGGAAACCCAGCTATTTACCTTTGTGGGGTCGTCGAATGGTGTTTACTGTGAGAATGGTTGATGGTCATTCAGACTTTGCCTTGGGCGTATCCAAGAACCATAACGAGTGTCGTTACCACAGCCAGGAGCTCTAGTTGTGGAAGCCCCAGCGATCATCTTGACGAAGAACCCAGTGATATATGTCTAGTGATATATGTCAAAGGGATGCGACTGGTGGGGAATTGTACAGAGGTTCCATAGTGTAGTAGTCATCACGCGTCTGCTTTACACGCAGAAGGTCCTGGGTTCAATCCCCAGTGGAACCAGGCTTATGGTTTTAAGTAAGACCTCTTTCCTGTTCCCACCTGGCAGGTGTCATTTGAAAAGTCTTTAAAAGGGAGGGAACGACGATCAAATTAAAGGTACTCCAAAGAAATGTTGTCTCCTATTTGAAAGACATCTTCAGTTCTTTCACTTTTGCCTTTTCAGAACTGAAGCTCCATCCATTATTTCTACAGTATGGTTCTGATCACATTTATGCACTGATCATGTTATAGACAACAATGACACACAGGTTCCATAGTGTAGTAGTTATCACGTCTGCTTTACACGCAGAAGGTCCTGGGTTCAATCCCCAGTGGAACCAGACTTACATTTTGAAGACAGATTTACGTCCTGTTACCACCTGACTTGCTTTAAAGGTGCTCTAAAACATTTTGTCTCTTCTCTGAAAGACGTCTTAAGTTCTGACTTAACAACAGGGAAACCCAGCTATTTACCTTTGTGGGGTCGTCGAATGGTGTTTACTGTGAGAATGGTTGATGGTCATTCAGACTTTGCCTTGGGCGTATCCAAGAACCATAACGAGTGTCGTTACCACAGCCAGGAGCTCTAGTTGTGGAAGCCCTAGCGATCATCTTGACGAAGAACCCAGTGATATATGTCTAGTGATATATGTCAAATGGGATGCGACTGGTGGGGCATTGTACAGAGGTTCCATAGTGTAGTAGTCATCACGTCTGCTTTACACGCAGAAGGTCCTGGGTTCAATCCCCAGTGGAACCAGGCTTATGGTTTTAAGTAAGACCTCTTTCCTGTTCCCACCTGGCAGGTGTCATTTGAAAAGTCTTTAAAAGGGAGAGAACGACGATCAAATTAAAGGTACTCCAAAGAAATGTTGTCTCCTATTTGAAAGACATCTTCAGTTCTTTCACTTTTGCCTTTTCAGAACTGAAGCTCCATCCATTATTTCTACAGTATGGTTCTGATCACATTTATGCACTGATCATGTTATAGGAAACAATGACACACAGGTTCCATAGTGTAGTAGTTATCACGTCTGCTTTACACGCAGAAGGTCCTGGGTTCAATCCCCAGTGGAACCAGACTTATAGTTTCACATAAGAACTAATGCCTGTTATCAGTCAACCCAGTCACATTTATACAGAGACTTTAAGTATATTTAAACTTAAAGGAAACTGGACTTTCTTAAAGATGCTCCAAATACTTTTTGTCTCTCACTGTTGACAGTGTACCCATGGATGTACTACTGGATATGGACTGGCTTTCTGCTTTCTCTAGTGATATATATTAAAGGACTTTGACAGTGGTTCCATAGCGTAGTAGTCATCACGTCTGCTTTACACGCAGAAGGTCCTGGGTTCAATCCCCAGCGGAACCAGACTTACATTTGGAAGTAAGATTTACGTCCTGTTACCACCTGCTTGCTTTAAAGATGCTCTAAAACATTTTGTCTCTTCTCTGAAAGACGTCTTAAGTTCTGACTTAACAACAGGGAAACCGAGCTATTTACCTTTGTGGGTTGGTTGAAAGGTCGTTCAGACTTTGCCTTGGGCGTCTCCAAGAAGCATAACGATTGTCAGAACTGAAGACTTGGTCAAAGGTACTCCAAAGACATTTCGTCTCCTATCTGAAAGACATCTTCAGTTCTTTGACCTTTGCATTGGTTTCACTTTTCAGAACCAAAAGCTCCATCCATTAGTTCTACAATATGGTTCAGATCACATTTATACGCAGATGATGTTATGAATGCACCATCACAGCGGTTCCATAGTGTAGTAGTCATCACCTCTGCTTTACACGCAGAAGGTCCTGGGTTCAATCCCCAGTGGAACCACAGTGCTGTCTCAACACCCTCTGCTACAATTCTCCATGTCTGTCTCTCTCTCCCTCTCTCTTTCTCTGTCTGAGTACACGAAACATCCCGCAACATCTATGGTCTCAGGAGGATCTGAGGACTATGTAATGCAGCGTGGCGGATATGAAAACAAAGCTGCTGTGTTACGTCCTGGTAAGTGACATGTTGGAGGTGCCTGAGAAGCACTGGGTCTGTGTGAGTGTGTGTGATCAGAGGCCTCGGGGGTAAACACTGCTGAGAGTGTGTGTGTTTGTGTGTGTTATCTCTGCACTAGCGTCTGTTCTTCTGTGCAGACAGAAGAGATGCTGAAGGATTAAAGATATTTGTGATTCAATCTGTCTTGTTTTTTTTTTCACACAACATCCAGTTTTTAAATTTCTTTTGGCAAAGGCAAGGTAATAAATATGAACATGTACTTCATTAAGTGCAAGTCACTAGTCAGAGAGGAACAAATTAAATAATTGATTTAAATACTGGACTCATTTATCCGGCTCACTTTAGATAGATAGATAGATAGATAGATAGATAGATAGATAGATAGATAGATAGATAGATAAATGGATAGATGGATAGATAGATAGATAGATAGATAGATAGATAGATAGATAGATAGATAAATGGATAGATGGATAGATAGATAGATAGATAGATAGATAGATAGATAGATAGATAGCTACTTTATTCATCCTGAGGGAAATTTTAGGCATCCAGTAGCAAGACAACATAACACAACAAACACATATACACACATATATCACACATATACACACACATATCACACATATACACACATATACACACATATACACACACATATACACACACATATACACACATATATACACACATATACACACATATACACACATATACACACATATATCACACATATACACACACATATCACACATATACACACATATACACACATATACACACATATACACACATATACACACATATACAGTAGTCGTTAAGACTAGAAAAAGCGCTATATAAATACAGCACATGTACACACACACATATACACACAGTATATCACACATTTACGTGGACTAGGTTAAAGGTGCTCCAAAACATTTTGTCTCCTATCTGAAAGACTTCTTCAGTTCTTTCACCTTTGCCTTGGTTTCACTTTTCAGAACCGAAGCTCCATCCATTATTTCTACATTATGGTTCACATCACATTTATCAGCCGATTATGTTAAAATCAAGCAGGTCTCAGCGGTTCCATAGTGAAGTAGTTATCACGTCTGCTTTACACGCAGAAGGTCCTGGGTTCAATCCCCAGTGGAACCAGACTTATGGTTTGAAGTAAGCATTATGTCCTGTTACCACCTGGCAGGCATCAGTTGAAAAGGGTTGAACTGCAATTTAATAAAAGCCCACAGTAATGTCTTTCAATATTCTCAGTCAACCAGGTCTTAGTTATGCAGAGAATGGTAAAACTTAAAGGAAACTGGACGTTCTTAAAGGTGCTCTAAAGACCTTTCGTCTCTCACTGTTGGCAGTGTACCCATGGTCCATATTACTGGATATGGACTGGCTTTGTTGTTTGTCTAGTGATATATATTAAAGAAATGAGACAGCGGTTCCATAGTGTAGTAGTCATCACGTCTGCTTTACATGCAGAAGGTCCTGGGTTCAATCCCCAGTGGAACCAGACTTATGGTTTGAAGTGGGAACTATGACCTGTTATAAGTATCTTCACACACATACATAAGAATAAAAATATCATGGTCGATGCATTTCTGGGACTGATTTTAAAATCACTCCCAGAAAAGGTGAGATACTATGGTCGACTGTGTGTAATGATGTGCTAAAGTGAAAAATTGAACAGTGCGGTAGATCATGATAAAATATTAAACATAATAACCTATAAACTGACTAAATAAGTTTGAGGGAACAGTAACCGACTGACGGGAGCAGCAGAGAGGCCGCTCTCATTGATGTGATATCAGGAATCAATCGGCTGAATATGCACATCACCTGCCTGCAGAAGGTCACGTCCTCATCAGACGGGCCTCGTGGTCTTATCTTTCAAATCAAAGTATTATCTGACATCGCAAAGCTTCACAAGGGGAGAATGTGACTCACAGAGAAATGGGTTGCTGTTCGGGTTCTCTAATATGTGTTTTCCACCGAGGCGGTTTCTGGTGCTGGTTTGGAGTCAAGGCCAAATATTGAACTGGTCTCTGGGCCAAGAACACAGGTTCCAACTCAGCACCAACTTAGAACCATAGAGAGCTGTTAATGTTAGCTTCGGACATGGATGGGACACCAGAACCACCGTGGTCTGGGGAGAACAGAACCAGCAACGGTCATAGAAGATCCAGCTGGCTTAGATCTCAGGCTGGGGGAAGATCCAGCTGGTTCTTAGATAACTGGGGAGGAGAACCAGCACCGTTAACTGGAAAAGACATAGAAGATCCAGCTGGCAACAGAACCAGCACCAGAACCAGCACCTGGTTAGCCTTGGTGGAAAAGACATATAAGATCCAGCTGGTTCTTAGATAACTGGAGAGTAGAACCAGCACCAGAACCAGCACCTGGTTAGCCTTGGTGGAAAAGACATAGAAGATCCAGCTGGTTCTTAGATAACTGGAGAGTAGAACCAGCACCAGAACCAGAACCAGCACCTGGTTAGCCTTAATGGAAAAGACATATCAGTGACTCTGAGCAGAAACACTTTCACCTTCAGAGATCTGAAGGTGACATGGAAGGGAAAAATAAAACAAATATTAAGTTAACTAAAATACATGTAGTGGGGACAAACACTTTTGCAAGAACTTGACTTCATTTTGCGAGATATCAAGTTCCATTTGCGAGATCTCGCAAATCCAACAAACAATAAAGCTAACCTAGCGTGTAGCGCGGTAGCTAGTAGCTAGCTAGCTAGTAGCACAACATGACTGCATCTCCTTGGCTGTCTAAATAAATCGGTACTGTCCGAGTTTCTACATGCTCAGTGTCACGGTGTGTGTGTGCGCGTGTTTGCATGTGCGTGTGCATCTGTATGTGTGTGTCTGTGTGTGTGTCTGTGTGTGTGAGTGCGTGCATATCTGTGAGTGTGCACCTGTTTGTGCGTGTGTGCATCTGTGTGTGCATATCTGTATTTGCTCTGTGTGTGTGCGTATGCATCTGCGTGTGTGCATCTGTGTGTGTGCATGTGTGGAATGTGTGTGTGTGTGTGTGTGTGCGTGTTTGTGTGCGTTTGTGAGTCTGTGTGTGTGTGTGTGTTTATCTGTCTAATTTGTGTAACTATTTGTGAGACTTATGAAAGTCCGAAAATTCACTAATCAATTTAAAATGTCTCTCTCCCTCTCTATCTCTCCATCTCTCTCTCTCCATCTTTCGCTCTTTCCCTCTCTCTCTCCCTCTCTCTCTCTCTCCCCTTCTATCTCTCCATCTCTCTCGCCATCTTTCTCTCTTTCCCTCTCTCCCCTCTCTCTCTCTCCCCCTCTATCTCTCTATCTCTCTCTCCATCTTTCTCTCTCTCCCTCTCTCCATCTCTCTCTTTGTCCCTTTTCCCTCTCTCCATCTCTCTCTCTCCCCCTCTATCTCTCCATCTCTCTCGCCATCTTTCTCTCTTTCCCTCTCTCCATCTTTCTCTCTCTCCCTCTCTCCATCTCTCTCTTTGTCCCTTTTCCCTCTCTCCATCTCTCTCTCTCCCCCTCTATCTCTCCATCTCTCTCGCCATCTTTCTCTCTTTCTCTCTCCCTCCTCTCTCTCTCCCCCTCTATCTCTCCATCTCTCTCGCCATCTTTCTCTCTTTCCCTCTCTCCCTCTCTCCATCTCTCTCTCTCTCCCCCTCTATCTCTCCATCTTTCTCTCTCTCCATCTCTCTCTCTGTCCCTTTTCCCTTTTCCCTCTCTCCATCTCTCTCTCTCTCCCCCTCTATCTCTCCATCTCTCTCGCCATCTTTCTCTCTTTCCCTCTCTCCTCTCTCTCTCCCCCTCTATCTCTCCATCTTTCTCTCTCTCCATCTCTCTCTCTGTCCCTTTTCCCTCTCTCCATCTCTCTCTCTCCCCCTCTATCTCTCCATCTCTCTCGCCATCTTTCTCTCTTTCCCTCTCTCCCTCTCTCTCTCTCTCCCCTCTATCTCTCTCTCCATCTTTCTCTTTCTCCCTCTCTCCATCTCTCTCTTTCTCTCTTTCCCTCTCTCCTCTCTCTCCCCCTCTATCTCTCCATCTCTCTCGCCATCTTTCTCTCTTTCCCTCTCTCCCTCTCTCTCTCCCCCTCTATCTCTCCATCTCTCTCCATCTTTCTCTCTCTCTCCCCGGGGGAATGAGAGGATGAGAGGGGGAACAACCAGAGAAGGAGGAATATGACCTGTTATATATTGTGATATTGGGGATAGTAGTGGAATATTAATGAATGAATAGAAACACAATGTACCCAACCCAAGACATATCAAATCAATTAGGCAGAAGTCACATGATCACTCTCCGTCTTCCTCATCCTCTCCTTCTCCTCATCTCTCTTTTCTTTCACCACATTCTCTCAGCTTCCATTTCAGCGCTTACTGTGGTCGCCCCGCGGCAAGGATACGAATAAGAGGATTAACTTTATCGACTAGTTTAGAGCTGACGACCCCCTTGAATACTAACAAGATGGCTGCTAGAAAGGCTGCGTTCAACACCAGTTAAAGTCATTTCCCTGTTTATTACACAGAGGGACGGGGATAGAGTCTGAGGCCTGAAGGAAAAACAACAGAGCAAGTAGAAAAGCAGGTAAAAACGAGAATTAACCCTTGTGTTGTCTTCCCGTCAAAATGGAAAATCAACTCTTTTGTTGTCACTTTTAATCATGTTTTTAAACTTTTTCTTATGTTTTTGTCCCTTTTTCAACACTTTTTTATGTTTGTCACTTTTTTTGATGTTTTCAACACTACGTAACACTAACTTATTA